>JAVQKC010165951.1:0-10470 GCA_036025475.1 Philypnodon macrostomus
CTTTATTTAACCAGGAGGTCCCATTGAGATTCAAAATCTCTTTTTCAAGAGAGACCTGGCTAAGGTAGCAGCCAAACCATGGAACAAGTGCATGTATATTATATGTGTGATGCATTGAAGAGAGGTACTTAGGATCTATTCTTGGTCAATCTATTATCTGCTGCCACTAGATTTTGGAGTTTAGTATTTAGCTGTTAAATTATTATTAACAATGTTAATAACTAGATGTAATAAATTACTATACAGTGATGAACTAATGAGAACACCAAAACAAATGCACGTCAACAAAAGTAATCTTCAATAACACCATGACTATTGCCTAAAGTGTCTTACAGGCCCAAGGACAACTGCAGTCTGGCTCAGGATAGGCTTGAACCACCAACCTTGGTTAGAGGACAACCAGCTATACCTACTGAGCCACTGCTGCCTCAATTCCCGCTAATAATGTCAGCTCACTTCTGATAGCATCAAATTGTACACCATTTTCCCCAATTAAACATCACCAAACCTCTCCCCTTATTGATTCACGGCTTTAACGCGACACATTTAGCTTAATTTATGAACTGCTCGTCGTGGTAGAAATGCCAAGCTGTTTCACGTGTACGCCTTTTTATTTCCCCCAAAGCGGGGTCTGTGCTGATGCGGCTAGGATTAAATGTCAAGCTAGCATGATTTGTCTCCGTCACTTACAAGTTGGGTGGAGGAACAAAGCCAAACAAATGGTGCTCTTCTTATCTATAATTAATCATTGTAATGGCAGCCAATTGCCAAAGACTTAACTCCGCCCCTCCCCCATCACTTCTCTTCATTCTCCTATTAAAAAAACAGCATAAGATTAGCTGCTGTACTAATAAGGTAGCTTGGAAATGTTTGGTCAGATAATGAACTGATACCTTTGGAATATATCATGCTTTAAAGAAGGCGGCCATGAATCGATAATGCTAATTAGCTTCGGCCGAGCTTGCTTGCCGGCCAGCTTTAGAGAAAGGCATGTTTTTTTATTGTGGATCGTGGATCGATTAGAGGCAAATGACAAGCTGATGGAAAACAGATCCATAGGGATTGGAACATTATAAGATTAGCTTTTGATTGGAAAGCTCGTCTGTGCTTTAGAAGTCTTTGTGTGTTGTAAGGAACATGCTAAGTGGTATGAGTACAGCTTCATACAGTAAAGAGTCAAAAGGATCCCAAATCCCAAAACATTGATTTCAATTGAGTCATCATAAAAAGCAGTGAATCTGGGGTGGATAAAGTACTCAAAGTTGGACTCGAGTAAAATGATTGTACTGTTAATTCAAGCTAATACTCAAGGTGAATATTGAGTAAGGGAATTATAATGTAATGTAATAAAAGGATGATTTATTAACCCAAAAATGAGGTATTGATTCCCTGTATAAGTACTGCAATTTCTATGTGCATGCAGTAACAACATCCAATACCAAAGTGGCCAATAGAAAGAAACAAGCTTTTTATTTCACAAATTATAAGGCATTCTTGTACTATATAGTCTGATCATATGGTACACACGATACCACTGTATGCGTTAACTAACTAATTCAAGTATCTACACCATATTCTTCACAACGAAAAGCATAATCCTACATCTAAATGGAAAGAACAGAGGCTGGTGGCTTGGCACATAGATAGACAGTGTGTCTGTCAGTGTGACAGCTGCAGCTCTCTGTGCTTATTTGTGGAGGGACCACAACAGCACTAACAGGGGGCAGTCTTTCAAACACTTTTACATGTGAGGGCTTCTTGACATGAAAATATTTGTAATTATCAAACCTTATTTGTGAAGCTGAGCACAGTTGAAAATGATTCTCCGTATTGACCATTATGCATATTTTGAATCCTGGTGACAGATTAAGTGTACTTCCATTTTGTACAATAGAGGGCGTTCTAATACAATGGTTCCTCTGTAGATCCATAGCCATGCATTTGCAAAACTTAAGTAGTCCTTACCTAGTACGGTGAGACGGGCTGGCCTGGACCTAATGGCTGCCTGGATGGCCTGGCACTCAAAGAAGGCATCGTCCTGTATGTCTGTCCTCTGGATCAGGAGATGGTACTCTCCTTTACTGTGGTCTCCAACAATGTCATAACGTGGGTACCCTGCAACACAGCAACAACAGTGAGAACACATTATATTACAGCTTCCCTATAGACCCTTTACAATGTTAAAAAATCAGGAATGAAGGCGACTGGAGCAAAAGTGAGTTAACTTAACCAAAAGGTAGGATTTGTGGTGAGGGATAGAATAATTCTAATCATACAATGAAAAACTATTTTGGTCATCAACTTGGGCTACAGGACTGTGGAATTTTGCCTCCAGCCAAAACTGTTACTAATGTGTACATTAAACAAACATACAATGTGAGGTACATTCACTAATGTTCTCTAACCAGGCTCTGACATCACCTACATGTAGCAGAGTGATTGGCATTTGTCAAAACAATCTTCATTTGCAATATTTTGTGGCTAATTCTAATTTCTCCATTGAAAATGTATCATGGTTTTGCCTCCAGTTGCTTCCATTCTGGAATTTGGCACTTTCTGTTTACAAACTTTGAAAGGGTCTATTTTTAGAGTTGGGGTATTTTCAACAGGGGAAGCCAGGTGAAGTTTCTGCATTTAGGGGGCATCTTGGTTGCTCACCTGATAGAATAAATAAAGAAATATGTGTATGCACATTTATGCAGCATTTCAAGCTGAGGTGTCCCTTAAAATTTTTTCTCTTGGCCCATTCCTATTTAAGTTTTACATCGGTTTACATTTTACTTGAGTAATAATATTTTGAAGTAACTGTATTCTTACTTGAGTAAAAGAGTTTTACCCACCTCTGTGTGTCATGTAAGAACAGCTTTATGTGAAAAATGTGATGATGTGGAAATTCTGTTCCTTGTGCCTTAATTTTTGAAAATATTTATTTACGTTTTTAGTTTATTTTTTTAAAATATATAAATCTGTTTATCTTTTTATTATTTTTTTTATTTGTTATTTTTTTCAGATTACTACAAAATTAAACAAATAATCTGACATTACGCTCAAACAGTTACTCAGTACTCGAGTAGTTTTTTCACCCAGTACTTTTCTACTCTTACTCGAGTAATTAAGTGAATGAGTACTTTTTTTTTACTTTAGTAACATTCTTTTGAAGTAACTGTACTCTTACTTGAGTAACATTATTGACTACTCTACCACCTCTAGTTGTTACTGCGACACGCTGCCAGACAGAGTTAAAATGATGCTACGCAGATGCTTTGTAAACCATCTGAAGTCACACTAAATATACAACTATAATGCGTTCTGACAATGCTGCTACCTAAGTCAAAATTCAGATTTTATGCAAAGCGGTTGGCATCAAACACTTGCATAAAAGTGGTCAGATGTGTCCAAAGCGTGAAGTCAAATCCTATAAACCACTGACAGCCGTGAGATTTCTAATGTTAGGCCAAGTCAAACTAACCAGAGGGCTTGTTTTCTCCTGCTCATATAATACATACGCTGCCATCCAGTCTGCACAAACATCATAAAGCACTAAAGGCAGTTTCTCAGGGATTATTATTACGCTATACTTCATTTGTGTAATTGGTACCATGATGTCATCAGATCCGAATACCACACAGAAGCCCGACTGGCAAGAGAATATGTGATTAATTGAATTCCGTGCACAGTGAAAAAAGTGAGAAATAAATGCATATGAAAGCAACCAAATCACTTGTAGCAGAAGAAGAATGTTTGGATTATTTCCAGACGTATGCCATAATGTTGTGTGTGTGTTATGTGCCATGATATTGGAGCATATGCTAATTTTTAAGGTTGAAAGAGCAAATTGGATCATCTGTGTTGATCCACTGGGTTTTGTTAAATACATATTTAAATTTGTTAATCTAATTTGTTCATCTGTATATAAAAAAAATATTGAAAAATATTGGGCATTAAAAATACTACTTCTTTAAAAAGTTACTACAATTAAAAAAAAAAAACATGCTATACTGCTGTGATGTGAAGGTCCTCTAAAAATCGAATTTGCAATTTAAGTTAGTATGTCTCCATACTATAGTATGACTTCTTCTTGTTCAAACACACATCTAAACAACGATCAAGGGAATCCATCTGACCTAACCAGCTGTTTATACACCAAACATTGTATTTCGATTTAGTTCTTTTTGTATTCCATCTCGTCTGCCCTGGTCCGGGTCTCGCGTGTACATGTAATCAACAGTCTCTCCGGGAGGTGCTCCTGCCCTTGCACAAATGGCTCTCTTGTCACCAGGCTAATGAAGCGCACTGATCCGGTAAACAACCAATTTAACTAGTGTCCAAACTTTTGTTCCATCCCGGCTGTAGCCTCAACTTTTCTCGCCTCCAACTTTGTGCAATTATTCGATTTTCACATCAGCCGTATTTGTAGCCGCACATTCAAGCTAATATGTTGTAACAATGCGGCAAATTAGCTCGGACGCTATAGCCGTGATAAAGTGGGGGCGTATTAGTATTCCGGGCGTAATGAGAGGGCATTTTTCACGAGTCCCGAGTGTGATTGTGGCGGTCCGGGGCTAGTAAAGGGGACTTCCAAAGTCCATCGATTGTGGGTCAGTAGAATAAATAGCTGTATTTTAGATGGAATCCATAACCATTAATGTTATTTACTTTGTCCATTTGCCTTTAATGGACGCCCATCTCTCCTCCCCTTCCATCCCCTCCTATTCATTCCCGTGCCAACAAGCTGACCTGCATGCATACAACTCCCTCCCTCCTCTGCCTTAGCTCCCCCCAAAAACCAATTTTGCTTTTTTTTATTCCACACCAGCTTTCCTTCCATCCATACCGCTTGTATTGACCGGACTTTGGGAAAAGGGATGAGAGATAATCCACTCTTTGTCCTCGAGTGTTGGGATCTTTATGGAACACAACAGAGCACCTTGAATGTGTTAGAAAAAAGAGAATTGTAGATACAGGCTTCATAGGCTGTGTGGTCCTTCTATAACAACATGCTTTTGGCACATCATAGAACCGAAATACAAATGTGGTCTCTCTATAAATAGAATCCACATATGGCTGTCTTGATATAACACAATGGAGAAGCAAGAAATGTTTAACCCTTTAAGGCATATGATTCAATTGTGCCTTATATTACATTAAATTTAGTTTATACCATGGTCGTCTATCATTCAGGCTGTGGACAGGGTAGTTTCAACAGCTCTGCATTGTGACCCCCTTGTTATTTAGTAAATTCTTACATTATACATTAAGCTGATATGGGAAGAGTAGCCAAAAAAAGAATGTAGAAGTAAAATTGTCAAAATGAATCTATACTTTATTGTCCTATATGGAAATTTGCTCTATGCATTTGACCCATTCAGTGGTCCTAACTAGAGCAACCTCTCAGGAGCAAGGGGGTGACCACTTTGAAGCACCCTTGAGCAGTGGTTCTCAAACCCTGGGTTGGGATTCAATCATGGGTTGCCAACTTTTTTATTTGGGTCACCTCAAGAAATTTCAGTTTGAAAATGAGTGTGTGTCCTATAAGCGCTATCAAAAGAAGTATAAGAGGAAAAATGAATAAATAACAAAAATATAATAAAAATTTGGTCGATAAAAAATGGGTCTCCTGAAAAACAGTTTGTGAAATAACAACTCAGACACAAGGAGGACTTGCAAACTCTACATAGAAAGCCCCCATCCAGTCTGACAATCAATCTCGGGACATTCCTTTGCCTCTGCTGCCATACTTTATCCAGAAAATACTAATAATGATGATGAAAATACTAAATATGAAACAAAGGAAGTAAGTTTGTAGTAAATGCT
Source organism: Philypnodon macrostomus (assembly GCA_036025475.1). Taxonomy (NCBI): domain Eukaryota; kingdom Metazoa; phylum Chordata; class Actinopteri; order Gobiiformes; family Eleotridae; genus Philypnodon; species Philypnodon macrostomus. The sequence goes on from JAVQKC010165951.1 coordinate 5,815, forward strand.
TGGTTCTGTAAAACAATTGCCCCAATAGAATAATATAAATTGTCTTTTATTGTCTATAAAAAAGAAACTCAAAGCATAATGTCTCAAATATAAAATTGATTAGACCAGACACCGGTTCTGATGGGCAATTTCCTCCTATCAGTAACATGTCCGACTGTGATCTTGTATGAAGAGGATACAGGCAGTGCTGACTTGATAGAACAGAGGGGTGGGGGTGGTTGGGGGGGGCATTTGGAGGGAGTTGTAATGCAATATGGCTGCATGTGAAGCTTGCTGGAGGTGATGCCTTTCAGTGGGGTCTGAGCCAAGCAGAAAATGACAGCAAGCGAGAAATTCTACACAGGCGTCTGGTGCTGGGATAGCAGAATCTCTTCACAGGACACTGCCGGTGAACACGAACACACTGCTAACTCATCACTATACAGTTTTGTATGGGAGTCTAATTAAGCATGGAAAAGAGTGTTAGATGCTGCTTTTACTATGATCTACGAGCTACATGGTCCACATATGTGTTATTGTCTTGCTCTACTGTACAAGAAATGTGTTGATGTCTACATGTTTTCTTCTTTTGCCACGGCTGCACCTTCCCTATGGGACATGGCACCTAGGACTTTCATGAATGAAACGCAAGTTGTCAACAGTTGAAATGTATTCCGATGTTGTTTGGAAAGGCTAGATTTACTGACGGTAATGAAATTATGGTTTTGATCATTGAATTTCGGCAACTCAGAATAGCTAGAAAATGCAATATTTTGACTCACAGAAAGAGACTTATGATGTAAATCCACAAGCAGTTATTGCTAGTATGGTAATTTTGTTTTGGCTCTTTAAGTACAACATTTTTATGATTAGTTTATTTTTTGCTTTTTTGCCGTTAACTACATTGTATCTACCTCATTATGTACAATGTAATACACCGCTTCAAACCACAATGGATTGTGGAAATGCCACCAGCCCTAGATGAAACAAAAAATGCCTTCATCTCTACAAAACACATCGAAATGACTTGATTTTTGAACCTGTACTTTCACTTCAACCTAATGCTATACGCTATTCTCATATGAAGTAGTGACTAAAACAAAGGAGGCTTTTTATGCATCCACAATGAAATATAATTCTCCATTAGAACAGCAATATTTATTTTCACTTACATCAACAGAGGGGACAGAAATAGAATCCATTTACATACAACGAAAACTAGTTAACCAAGAGAAATGGCTCAGGATGCTTCTCTTACAGTGATAAATGCATTATGTCTTCCAACCACGCAGCACAGAGGACTACACTATGCATTAATTAGCAGCATAAGCAAAGGTGATTTTTATTAATTATTAGACATTAAAGTGTCACTTGATGCTGAGAGCTATAAAACATGCATGCACAGAGGCAGGCGGCCGGGTATTAGCTGGGCTCTTAATTGAATGTTTTGCATTGATTTGTTATTCAGACATTGTGCGTGCATGGCAGGTTTGCAGATATGGCCCAGTAGGAATTAATTCAGGTGCCTACTGCATGATAATTATTAGAGAAACTTCAATTAATTAGTATGGGTTATGGGGCTTGTGTGAGATAGTAGTGGTAGCTATTAATATGGATAATACCAAAGCCAGGCTCGTGAAAAGGATTAATAAATGAGCGTTTGGTTGCTGCTGGGCCACCTTGTCCTCTACTGACACTGAAAGTTCTCTTTGTTGTCCTTGGGTGTCCTGTGTTGATGGATTGACTTTTGCATAGTTACGCCAGCTGCGTTGGAGATTGTCCCTAAATTGGGTCTCACACATAAGTGAGTATCTTTCAAAATGTTGCTTTTCATTCTGCAAGATAAATGAAGGTGATCAGAAAGTTAAGATGTCCCAGGTGTACATGGGTTTTATAATAATACATTTTTATTTATAAAGCCTCTTTTCATGACACTTAAAGATGTACAAACAATAAAAAAAAAAAAATATGAAACATGAAAAGCAGTTCTAAAAAGATGGGTCTTGAGGAGCCTTTTGAAGGTGGAGAGGTCAGAGGTCATGGATGGGTTGTGGGGGCAGCGAAGGAGAAGGCTCTGTCACACCAGGTTCAGAGCTTTGTTCTGCAGAGGAGGGACAGGAGGTTGGCATCAGAGGAGCTGATGGACTGTGGCGGTGGAGCAGGTCAGAGAGGTAGGAGCGAGCCAGACTATGGAGGACTTTGAAATGAATGCACTGAGCAGTGAGGAGCCAGTGGAGGTTCTGAAGGACAGGGGTGATGTGGTCACGAGAGCGGATGTGGGTGTGGAGGCGGTCAGCGGAGTTCTGGACATACTGAAGTTTGTTGAGGATCATAAAGGCTGAAAGAATATGTGTTTGTCTCTTAAGAACACAAACAGAAATGGTGGGCAGCTTTGACATGATTTAATACATTTGAAGAATTGCCAATGAACTGAACAACTTACAGATTTCATTGTTTTGTGTGCTCACTGCTCTGTTACCCAGAACCATCTGGGATGGCAACATCAGAATCAGATTAGATTTTTTTATTTACAAAAAACTCTTTAGTCATATGTCTTTACTACTTTATAGTTTTATTTTGTAAATTTCCCTAAAACTAAATTTTTCATTCAGTCTATAGAGGGCACTATAGAGGAAACATCATATTGGTCAGATGTCAAATATATAATATACCTGACCTCCCAAATTAAATCCAGTATGTCTGACTTCCTGTTTGTTGTAGGGTGGGGCGCTATTGAAGCATTCTTTATTTGCCCTCTGTAATTTGCCTATGTACATTAAGTATACAATTGCCCGGATCACTGTGCCAAAATCCATGCAATTTAGTTTATGTTCAGCAATAGCTCAATTAAAGTGCTTCATGGAATTAATTAATTATCTGCCTATTAAATATTCATCGTAGAAGTACCAAACTCAATCCAGTTCGACGTCTTTATGATATGTATGTGTATAAAATTTGAAATCTGATCCGTTTTTCAGTTATCGCGTTCACATGTAGGATCTGCGGACTCGGACGGGGGTGATTCCATAATAACGCTGTATCGCCGATATAATTACTAATTACTATACTAATAAGTAAATAAATGGTCAAATAAACAAGCATCTATTTCCATACAAAGAAAGTCAGCCTGTCTCATCAGATCTATTGCTAACAAAAAGACATTGACAAACCCCATTGGCCAGTGGTGCACCTGTTTTATTTCCATGTTGAGAGGCAGAAGTGAAGTCCCTCCATATCATCATACCTGAGGTCAGTCCTGACCCAGAAAGCTTCATGAATATAGCACTGGGGACCCTGCCATTAGGGACCCTGCTCCAGATAGTTCATGGAGATGGCCATTTTAAATCTCTGTGGTTGCTTTTAAATTTATACTGTACAGCAGGACTTACTATTTTACGTTTTAGTTATGTTGGTATAATATTAAGTAGCTCTGGGACTGAACATGGTTTGAAGTTGGGCAGATGGGTCAGTTTAATATAGTGAGTTTGATGGCCCATGGGTGAAAGGAGATATGAAGTACTATAATTGAGGAGATAGGCATGGGGAAAGCTCTATTATAGAAATAAATAGAAGTGAGATCCCAATATCCTAATTCAAATCGACGGTCGCCAAACTGTAACTTCTACAATTCTACACGTTTTTTGTTTGTCTCAAAAGAAATGCCAACGTACCAATGATCATCCTTGAGAATCGTGGCCAATACTGACTCTCTGGGCTTTTCATTTTCACAAGGACAATGTTGAAATATACATGTAAAAATAAAAACAGGTGGCTGGAGGATACCCCAGCATGTTCAAGGGTTTTGGTCGCAGGGTTGATACGGTCTTTCTGTGAATTTTCTGTTCTTGGTAATATATATATATATATATATAAAATATTAATAGTAATGCAGCATTATTGATTTGTCTATAGCCTTGTATTACATATTGCTTTGATTTAAAAATGATACAAATGTATGAGCTTTGTTTAAAATTAAAATTGGGTCCCACAATCAGACCAGTGTGGATTGTGTAAGCCTGTCCTGTGTTAGTCCTGGTTTAGTCCTGGTCTTATTCCCCTTTTCCCACTAATACATACTCAGCTCTACTCTCCTCAGTTGGTTTTCCATTACAAAAAAGTACCGCCTTAAAGTGGGCGGTACACCACACCTTTCCACCAATGACTTGTCTAGAGCCAACAATCCAGCCAATCAGTGGCAAGGAAATCAGTTTTAGTGTCAGCTCGGCTCACTTGGAACCAGGGAGAAGCAGGTACTAAAATCACTTCCAAGTGTTGAAGGGTACAAGTGAAAAGGGGCATTAGTTTGCCCTTGATTTAGATCCAGATTAGCCCCGGAATAGGTTTGATTTAGTATCACTTTAGTACTCTGAAATAGTACTGGAAGAAGCAGACATGGTTTATGGTGGTACTTGGTGTTTATTCTTTTGTTCAGGTACTACAGTATTGAGACTTTTAAAGTTTGTAAACAAAAAGTTCTAAATTCCGGAATGGAGGCAACTAGAGGCAATAATATAATACATTTTCAATGGAGAAATTAGCATTAGCCTCAAAATATTGAAAATTAAGATGGTTTTGACAAATGCCAACCACTCTGCTACATGTAGGTGATGTCAGAGCCTGGTTAGGAAACATTAGTGAATGTACCTCACATTGTATGTTTATTTAATGTACACATTA
>JAVQKC010165983.1:0-13498 GCA_036025475.1 Philypnodon macrostomus
CATACGTGGACACACACAGTCACACTAACACATTCATACGTGGACACACACAGTCACACTAACACATTCATACGTGGACACACACAGTCACACTAACACATACATACATGGACACACACTAACACATTCATACGTGGACACACACAGTCACACTAACATTCATACATGGACACACACAGTCACACTAACATTCATACATGGGCACACACAGTCACACTAACACATTCATACGTGGACACACAGTCACACTAACATTCATACATGGACACACACAGTCACACTAACACATTCATACGTGGACACACACAGTCACACTAACACATACATACATGGACACACACTAACACATTCATACATGGACACACACAGTCACACAAACACATTCATGCATGGGCAATGTGAGTAAAATGTATTGCCCAGGGACACAACAGTATGATCTTGGGTGGGATTTGAAGCAGCGGCCCTTTGGTTTCTGGGCGAACACTTATCACTGCTTCACTGTCACCCAAGTATAATATAATTGTGTTAAAAATAGTAGTAAAAAAGCGTGGCACAAAATTACTAAAAATTTCATTAACAACATGGATGATGTGTCATGCCCAAGTCTTTCTGAATAAGGCAGGGATCAGACCACCAACCATCCGCAGTACCACAATACATTGCTCAAAGCACTCTCACTGTGCGTTGGTTGCAACTTTAAGAAGGGCATCTGAAATCAAACACACTCCCTGAAAAAAGCATCCCAAACAGGCACAAGAGCTCACCACAGCTCACACCCCCCACGTTTCACCGCCTCACTCCCTCTCCTCCACTCCCCTCTCACACTCGCACGCCCGCTCCGATCACAAAGTCAAGGCTGCTGCGCGCTCCTCTCTGTGATTTATCTCCTATTTTCATGCCGTCTCGTGTGATCCGTTCCGGCTGTACACGGGAAGGAAGGGAGGGAGGAGGAAGAGGATGCAATAGTACGAGGAGCGCATTCTCCGGGACAGGCACTTAGTCAAGTCCGTCCATGGAGTGACAAGCTGTATGCTGGTGTCGCCGATCTTGTTTGGGACTTCAAGGAAAAACATCTGACTGGTTTTTCGCTTCTGTCTTCTCTGCCTCCTGGGACCTGCTTTGACCTGGAAAACCACAATATATCCAGAATGACATAGCAAGATATCTCCAAGGTTCAGGAATCTAGGTTGACTTTTTCCCGCTTCAGAATAACTAAGGATTATTTCGACTATGGATGGATATGGTCTTCGGTGTATCATGCATTGGATTTAACGAGTTCTTTTCTAGACACTTTTCAATTGACAAAGTGAGTGCATTGTTCATGTATTCACTCAAACACAAAAAAAATCACAAACAGCGCAGGTGGTAAGCTACCTCTGTAGTCGCAGCTGCCCTGGGGCAAAGTGACAGCCATACCACGCCTACAAGCTGACCGACCACCACCAAACACATACTAAGACAATCATACAAACACATTTTTTTTATACTTTTCAGCAAGGGGGGGTGAAGTGTATTGCCCAAGGACACAATGGCAGTAGGAGCTATGCGATATAAAGATTGAAACTTCGGATTAGTGGACAACTTGCTCAACCTACTGATGCGCCAATGTCAATCTGCCAAAAAAAATTAATCTTTTAAATGTTTTCCCCATGACTTGGAAATGTATGTCTAAGAATATAAAAAAAAAACTGTAGCTTATATCAACAACTATAAACTATACAAGGATTTACATTGTGGAATCACAATTTTGATTTCAAATGATGCCTCACAGCTGTTTCAGAGATGTCCAAGTATGAATCAAATCTGCCACCACCCCTGACCTCTCTGCTGTAGCCCTAGCCTGAGAGTCCCAAGCCCGGGCAGGGATGTCCAGCAGCAGGCGGTGGTCTGCGGCGGTGGTGTTGGTGATCATATTGGCGGGGGTCATGAGTGCGATGAGTGCACCAGGAGAGGCAAACGGAAAGATGAAGGGGACCTGGAGGTGGAAGGGGGACAGGAGCCGTGAGTAACCCCACCTACTGCACTCTACATGCACTTTGGGCTCGATCTATGTGTCCTATATCCAGGGTCCAGGTTATAAACTGTTCTGCTTAGTATTCTTCAAAAGTCACTAGCCAATCGTGAGCCACCATTTACTTGCTAAAAATCAGTAACACACTATTTTGCCAAACAATTTGTTTAACAGTGACTATGAATAGATAGTTACAGAATGACCAGTGACGTGCACAGGGGGGCAGGTGCAGGTACAACATGTCTTCTTTTTAGTATATTTATTTATTGTATCTGTCCACTGAACTTCTCATGTCTGAGTCCCTCAGGCAAAACGCTATTTTGGAAAGCAAGTACTAACTGTTACTGTGTTGGTTGACGATTTGCGTTAATAGATGTGCACCTATATTTATATATACTTATAAATGCTTTTAAAACTTCAACAGGTGATATCTTCATAATTGCTGCCCGTAAATAAAACTGAAATACAATTGTAATTCTTCTCTGTCCGCGGCATTCCGTCTCTGGGTAAAGCCATTAATGTACTACACGTTACTCCAAGACATGATGTCAATCGGGCATGAACTTCCCAGATATAGCCTATGCCCAAATACGCCCAGCATGTCACGTATGTTGGAGTGGCAGCGATAGGGCAAAGACAGAAAGTCAAAATAAGGCACGGTGCTGGATATCAGATTTTTTGGTAGAGCAAACAAACGGCCATCAGAAGGGCACTTCAGTGGGCAGAGGGCAAAGAGGCAAGTGCCGGAGCACCACCTGGGCTCTAGCTGTGCACGCCCCTGAGTATGACGCACACATTTGATTAGACACTTAAATTGTCTAGATTGTTGATTATCATGTAAAAGTTCTTGTTTTGGTTCTCACAAGCTTCTCACATCATGATGGCGTAGTTTATAATGGCTTAAGAAATGTTTTCGGCCTATAAGTTTGTATTAAAACCAACTGGAGTGGCTTTTGAAAGTGAATGTGTTACCAGCCAAAATGGAAATCAGTTTTTTTGCATTAATGCTATGGTTGATTGGAGATTGGATTTTATTTACAGTATAGTTGGTAAAAATTGAAATGCAGTGATGTTTTTGAATTTGTATGTTTGAGCCCTTCTGTGTCTCTGTGGGGGAAAAATTTGGACACAATGGTGTTATTGCATTGCTGGTTACACTTTTGATTATCTTCAAACCAATCAGAAAACAAAACAAATACCTGTTTTTGAGAGGTTTATTTAATTTTTTTGGGCTATTTTTCAGCTTTTTATTTGACAGGTCAACCAGGGAGAAGAGTGGGGAGTAACATTCGGCAAACTGTTGTGAGCCGGATTGAAACTCACGACGCCGGGGCAAGCTCTGTAGGCTCTGAATATGGGCTGCACGCTCTACCGACTGAGCCAAACCACGGCACGGTTTTTTAACATAGAAGATGCATTATATACTGTGTTGGATACACTTCAATTTTAAAGATATATTAAACAGGCTATATTTTTCAAATCTGCCATTCAGTTTGTCTGAATTTTTGCTGATGCCTTTTGCAATTATGACAACTTTATGAATCTGTGTTGTTAAAAAATAAGCTATTACTGCTAAAGCTGGGTATATTCTAAAGGGGAACTATGCAACTTTTCACTTTTTTTATCATAAAGCTACTGTTCAACACAAAAACACCAGGTCTGCATCTCATCAAAAACTAGACCTGTGACTTGACCCGAGACTTCCAGGGAGATTCATTCTAACATGGAAGCGTCATTCGCCCCACAGCAACTCATTTAGGATCAGACTGACTCTGAAGTTTTGTTAAAGTAAAAAGTTGCATGGTTTCCCTTTAAGATATACTTTGTTAAAGAGCGTTTTTACATTTGCAGTTTTGCACTTACGGCAGCTTTTAGAGAAATGGTTTTCAATATAAAGGAAAAGAAGAATGTGTATGACTAGTTTATTTCATATGTAGTACTTTTTTATAATGTTTAACCAGTCATGATTAATGTGTCATGTATGTACGGCAAATCTTTGACCCCTCTGCAAGTGAAGTTGGTCTATAATATCTACATGTGTTCTCAACATCCCAGTTTGAGCGTGATGTGAAAGTGCGTCTTGTTGCGCTTCATTCTTTATTGCCTGCCCTCTTCTTCCTCCTCCTCCTCTTCCTCGCTCTAATAACCCCGTATAACTGTGTACGGCTCTCGTTGGTAGTCATTAATTGATCAGGGCTGAGTTGTAAAATGCTCCTCAGAGTGGTGCTGATGGGGCCGGCCTACTTCCTTCCTCTGAGGTGAGCGGCTCTCTGGGACTTCATTACAGATGCTGAGCCATGAGAGCGAGGATGGTGTAAGGCTTTCTCTATGGGGTTTTGTTACTGATGCAAAATACATTTCATCGTTGTAATGTCTAAGAGAAGTAGTGACTGAATGTGTAGAAATGTGTAGAAATTAGCCATGTTGCCAATTGTTGTCTTGTTCCTTAGTTCCTTTTTAGATTTGGGTTGCTTTTTTATTGTTTGTTTCAGCATCAAGCATAAAAAATACATACCCGTGATCCACACAGGTTCACGCAGCTCCACTGAAACGTTGTAATGTGTATGCCCGGCCCGTTGGTGGCGCCGTGATACTGCCGTGAAAACACTGGGCAGCTCCATGTTTGTTGTTATTGTCAGAGTGCAGTGGGTTATAAGAGCGAGGAGGGGCCACAACAATATTGTTTCAGAAAAGAGGCATACTGCTCGAAAAAAAACCAAAACACTGATCCGGCGTTTTGAAATCTTTCCACTCTGGGACCTGGTAAAAATGATCATTCGGGCTCCCAAAATGCTGTCTCTGTGTGGACGTAATGACTAAACAATAAAATACCTTAGCGAATACACCTAAACTTGTCTCCGTGTGGACAGGGTCTCAGTATCTTCAGACTGCATAGTGGTCCTTAAACAAACCTTACGATTACATTTTGTGTTTCAATTTGTTCAAGTATCGACGGGGCAGCCTTGGCTCAGTTGATATAGTCATCATCCTATCCACATTTCCGGAAGGTTCAAATCCTGCTCAAACCTTTGCCATACATTGTGTTCTTGGACAAGACCTACAGTACTTTGGCGGTGGTCATAGAAGACGTAGGTGCGATATGGCTGCCACGTCTCTTGTCAGAATGCCCCAGGGCAGCTGTGGCAAAAGATGTAGCCCATTACCAGTGTGTGACTGTAGAGTAAAGCATTTTTTGAGAGTCTATAGAAGGGCTTCATAAATCCACTTATTACTATACTGTACTCTGTAATGTGTGATCACATGTTCTTTTGAATGTATCTCGCTTACATATTGTTTCTCCTTCATGCCTTTGAAAACATTTAATTCAGTATGTGGCGGTGAATGGAGTGCACTTGCCTGAGGACGCTGATGTTTTAGTCTAATGGGATTGTTTGGCACTGGCCTCTGAGTGATGCAGAGAGTCCCCTTGTGAGCGTGCCCTCTGTGGAGGTTAAAACACCGCTCTGTCCTGCTGCTGAGCCATGATGAGATGGAAGAGACGGGACAGTAGGAGGTCACTGTGTGCTTAGAGGTTTGGCTGGTGTCAAAGCATTAGGTACAGATACACAAGACTCTTTGAATGGCTGTTCATCCACCATGCAACAGTAATGCATGGGAATTTTTGATTTTATTTTGAATGAAAGCATGGAATTCCCTTTAAAATGCAAGAAGCACACACGTGTTTAAATATTTTACAGTATAAGTGGTATGGCTAATGTATATTTAAATCAATGGGAATTCTAAAAGTTAATATTAATTACATGGCTGATTTTATACAATGTGATATACTGTTACTGTTTTGTGGTAAATGTTGTGTTTTTAATGATGTGGACCACAGGGGCAACAACAACCAAAGCATGCTGGGAAATAAATTCACTAGAATATTTAGCTGGATTATCTGACAATTGCTGTCAGAAATATGAAAAACATATATTAAAACCAGTTAGAATTACTTTGAAATAAATCAGTAAAGTAAATAAATCAGATTACTATGTTGAATTTGAGTCATTAATGTAGACCTTCCTAAATGTTCTTAGTGCTGTTTAGAGGTGATATAAGCTGCCGATTCAACTATAATAGTAATAAAAAACAAATTTAATCCTAAAAATGACTCAAATGTAGATTTTGAGAACTTTTTAGCGAATGGTACAGCCAATTTATTCTTCTTTAATCTTCCTCGGCCAGCAGCCTTCATCAGTTCATCCTTTTTTCTTTTTGAACCAAAATTAGGCTCCAGACCCCACGTGACCCAGAGCCCTTGGTCTGCCTCTGTCTGTCTGTTGGCAGGAGAAAATGTAAACAGTGCAATGGCAGTGTAGCTGTAGCTATGGTGTCTGACCCAGAAAACACTTTTAATCTCCTTCTTTATACAATATATTATAGCAACTATATTTCACTCAAATAATTGAAATCAACATTTCCGTCCATTACTGTGCATTTGTTTGTTACAAGAGCCCAGAGCGATCCTAAACCTAGCTCGCTTTAGTATTATTAGCTCTGTCCAGCTGTGCGTTTTATTAAACTACCTTAGATCTGAACAACTTAATAGTAGAGCTACTAGAAGGAGCATAATCATCTTTGTGTTTTTGCTACAATGTCTAAAAAGTCACAGGAGCAAGGGTCTTTTAGCCTGTTAAGGCACAGACAGTCCGTGGCAGAGATGCTAATATCAATTGTCTATGTCTGTGTTGACTTACTTAAATGCGGTAATACTATAATTTTTCACTTCAATATAAAGTTATCTAATGTACATGTTAAACACAGACTGTAGAACTGAAACAGAGTCTGATAAAACAGTTAGCTTACTATTAGCTTATTGGCTTAGCTCTTATTACTTCTGGCCGCTAGATAATAGCTTAACTGAGTTGTATTTCTTTCTGTTAAACCGGACACAGACAGATGGAGATAATTTCACACTTTACTAAAAATAAGCAATGGGTAGTACATTATCATCGTTTTTCATTAAGAGCTCAGTGAGGGAGGTGGGAGCCAGGTTATGAAGGGACTTATAGATCATGGTTGAGAGAAATTTGAACTGAATAGTTGAATAGATCTCTGAGGACAGGGGTGATGTGTTCACTGAGGGGTTGCGAGTGAGCCAGACGGCCAGAAGAGTTCTGGTTGTATTGTAGTCTTTTGAGGAGTTTGGATGGTAATTTGTCATTTTAACTGTCCAGAATAAATTTAGACCAAATCTTCTGCGAATCCTGCTGCCAATAAAAAGTTGAGTTGGGAGCTGTTTTAAATTCAGTGAGAATGCAGAAACCAAATGAACGGTAGCTGGGTTAGAAGTGTGCACATACTGTGAGCCCCATGTCCTGCTCTCTTTACACCTCAGCTGTCATTAAATATTCATGTTTGGAATGAGCTAATGCTGATGAGTTAGTTTCACAGAGCATCCTGGTTATGATAGAGCCGTGGGCCAGTCAGCAATGAGAGATTTACACTGTGCACTATTCAGAGCTAGCAGTGGCAGAGTGGTTAGCTTCTGTTAGCATAGAGGTCGTGCAAAGTAGGTCATCTGTAGTCTGTAGAGGCCAAGGGAGGGGCTAAAAATAAAGCTCGACTACTATTGGTCAAAGTGGTAACCCACAAAATCTGATTTGATGTTGCTGTAGAGGCCAGGGGAGGGACTAAAGTAATAAGGTAATTTTACTTTCTTTCAATTTCAATTCCCCAATTCAGTCATGTTTTTGGGAAGAAGTCAGAAAGGACCCATTGCGGTATGGTGAGAACACGCAGACTCCACTAAAAACATTGTTGGTCGTGCTGAGATTCCCACAACCTTTTAGCTTACAGACAAGAATGATAACCACTCATTCAGTATGACATCCACATTGTATTTTCATTTTACATGCCCCTACAATATTTATTTTAGAAAATCCTGTTCAAATGTCAATGTCTTGTCACAACAGGAGTCTGTACGTCCTCTTCCCTTGTGTCAAAATGTCACCTCGGCATCTTCTCTTCCTTTAAAAATGATAGAAAATGCTTTATCTTTCAAACCACAAGAATGTGGGTGCACCATCTCATCAACAGTGTCTGGCGTTATCGCACTAAGCTCACAGATAGTGGAGGAGATGGGACAAAAACTTCCCATTTGGCAGCAGACAAAGTGAGATGCAGGGGCGGATGATAAAAATGATAATGTCAAGAGCTATTATTGCCGAGTAAGTCTATTTTTTTTTTGTAATAGTCTAGGCCTGACAGAGAAACACTATAGTCCAAGAGTGTCACAGTTCCATCTTTAATCGAGACAGTTTTGCACATATGTCATATTTTACATCAAAATGTCTTTCTTTAGTATGTCGGGTATTCAGATACTACACTTACATTTTTTTTTTCTGATATTAATCATGATTTATTTACTGTAGGCCTAAATTATATGACTCGGTATTTTTTCGGGGGTCCTTTTCCGGCTTTATATTGATGGACAGTAGTGCAACAGCAAACCAGTGAGATGAGGGGGGTGACATTGGGCAAACTGTCGTGAGCCGGATTCAAACTCACAACTACAAGGCAAGTATTTAATGCTCCAGTTATGTGCTGCAGTCTAGCTCAGTCGGTAGAGCGTGCTCGGTAGAGCATTTCAGAGTTTGAAATGCTGGCCTGGGCATTATGAGTTCAGATCTGGCATGTGACTTGTTTCAAATGTAATTCTAACTGGTTTGAATGTGTCTTTTCCCTAGTTCGAGCAAAATGATCTGCCAGTAAGAAATCTAAATAATACTTTTTTGTTAAATACTTTTACTAGTGCAGTACTTTTTGAGTGAAGTTGCTAGCAGATGTTATTTAAAAAAATTATAATCCTGGATCCAGACGATGATCCGGATCACTCCCAAAATGTAATACATTTTTCCTTGTCATTTCTGACCTTCCCTGAAAATTTCCTCCAAATCCATTTTGGATGTTTTTGTGTAAGGTTGCAAACAGACAAACACATTTTGCATGACCTCCTTGGTGGAGATAAAAATGGGTCTAAACCAGGACTAAAATGGGTCTAAACCAGGACTAATCTTCTCTCTAGTACTCAGATCAAATGAAGACAAAACCAGCTCTAAACCAGGACTAAATAAAGTTAATCCGGACTAATTTATATCTACACCAGAACAAAAAAATGGATAAACCAGGACTAATCATGTGTCTCAACCTCTCTATTGCTAAACCACAACTAAACTAGGACTAAATCAGGAATTAACACGTCATGATCTAAACCAGGACTAAACCGGGACTAAACTATGTATAAACTAGCTTTGAACCTAGATCAAATTAAGACAAAACCAGGACGAAACTAGGATTAAGCAAATACTAAACCAAATGTTTCAAGGACTATAAAAAAGTGCACTGTTGGCCCTGAACAGAACCTCTGGCTACATGTTTTGAATATAAAATCAGCCGGGAGACTGACTATGGCGGAATAGAAGATGGTAAATTAGCGCGAGCTGCCCACTGCTGCACCCTACCACAGAAGACTTGAAGGCATTAGGGTGGTGTGTGAGTGCTGTATGTGATAAATAAATGATAATCAACTCTATTTTCAGTGACAAGTTGTCGCTTTGAATCCACATGTCCCTGCCATGGTCCCAAAGCCATCACTAAGGATTCTGGTTCATCTTCTGGATTTCTCATGAGTTTGTATAAACAGATGAATTATATGTTGGATTTGACTGAGGAGTACACAAAATATGCCTCATGTAGTTTTTAGTTTTCAAATAAACATCTAATTTATTGACGTATATTCTCATCTTTAGTTTTAATTGTATTACGACGGTGAAGGTTGTCATTCATCCAGGTAGAGGTCATTCTGAAAGTTGAAAAAGGGCATCTGGACAAGGTTTTAATTGTATTATATTGGCAGTAGTAATAGGAAGTAACCGTTTAGAGCAGAACTGGGCAAAATGCGGTCCAGTGGCCACATGCGGCCCTTGACCAGTCCATGTCTGGCCCGTTAGAGGCAAAACATTGATCAACATATTATAGGGATTACACTCTATACTACCTACTACTACAAGTAAAGAATAACTAAACCCTGAAAACAAAATGAACCATCTTTAGGTTAAACTGCATACTGCAGTCTTATTCTCCTATTGGTCACAGATGTGTCATGGTACATGTCTTTGTCACAGGCCCTCAGGCTCTGATAGGCCCTTGTCTCATTTAGACACACACCTGTAGTGAATCAGGAGTTTGATCTGAGAGCATGACCCACCCCTGGTTTAGCGTAAGATGACTTTCATGTAGGGATTTATACATGACTTTATATATTAATATCTCATCATGAGTTTACAAATGAACTAAATATGTACCTAACGTGACACAATGACCATGTGATATGATTTATTGAATGCCAGTGTTTCTTGAAAATTCTTGCCTCATGTCTTTCCTAATACCATTTTACTGAAATACATAAACTAAATCAAGTCTAAACCAACATTAGCAATCAATAAAAAATTATTAAGAACGAGTTTAAAATGAATAATAAAAAAGAGAAGAGTGCAGATAGAACACATTCAGTTGTCATATGCACAGCTGAAAATAACAGTTTTCAACCTGGACTTAAACATTGTGAGAGTAGAGGCCAGCCTAACATCTTCATGGAGTCTATTCCAGATTTTAGCTCCATAAAACTGAAACGCCGCTTCACTGTGTTTAGTCCTGACTTTGGCCATCAGCAGATGTTCTCATGGTCTGAGATGGTTCATATGGTTCTTGATAACACAGTGATTTCCTGGTTTAGTTGGTGTTGATTGTGTATAATATAAAAAAGGCCATTGTTTCTATTGGAGTACCCAGCCTGAAGTTCAAAATCTTCAGTGAATCTTTGTGATTATTCAATAGATGGCATCAGTGCTGTGGGTTGAGGCTGGTGGAGGGAATAATCAGCTTCAATGAGTCTCTGTGGAATAGGTCAAAATCTAGACCTAGTTTATACCTAGTCCAGGCAGTCCTAACCACAGACACTATCCATCACCAGTGGTACCTCAGATAATGTTGTCAAGAGCCATATTTAATGGACTAAAATGTGCCTTTTAAGACTGGTCAAATAATGATGAAAAAGTCCAAGTCACAAAACCAGGACTAAGCAGTGGCCCATACTTTGAATTTAAGACCCCTACCAGAGCATAACATCAACTGAACTAGAAAGCACTCAGAAACCTCCCTATAGCCTATACACTGTTAAAACAAACGTTCTAATTAGAACCTTCTGTGGAACTGGACACCCCTCCAGAAAAAAAAAAGAAAAAACTGTGACTTCTCTTTCTTTGTTTCTATGTTTGACCTCCATAAAAAAATAATAAAATAATCTTAATAAACCGAGAGATTATCAAAACAATAGAAACAACACTAATAGCTAAATAAGACTATCAAACCTGGCACAGCACATTGTAGGGCTGAACTATTTGGGGAAAAAAATGTTTCATTTGTGACCTTTTTAAATTTCATCCAAATCAGTGAAAAATAAAAAATAAAATTCCAGGATCCAGGCAATGTTTCAGATCACACCCAAAATCATATCAAGTCATTTAAGACCTTCCCTGAAAATTTAATCCAAATTGGTGCAGTACTTTTTTGAGTAAAGTCACTAACAACCAGACAGACAAATACCACCGAAAACATTACCATCTTGGTGGGGGTAATTAGTACCATTAGAAAGAGTCAGTACCACTGTACCACTGTTTGAGAACCACTAAATATAGTTAGCGTTGTGCTTCTGTTGTTGACATAACTGCCCTCATTTGCATTAGCCGTGTTAAAAAGCAGATGTGTTCTTAATGCTGCCTGATCCGTATTATGCTGCTGCCTGATCTGTATTCTCTGAGGCTATAGTAGTTTGGACATTGTTAATTAGAAAACATAGAGCTGTGAAACTATGAGTTAGTGTGAGGTCAGCTGTAAGGTCAGTAAGGGCATGCTCTGTGTAAAAGAGCGGCTAATGCAGGGTTAGGTAACTATGGCTAGACACTAGTAAAAAAGTTGTAAACAACTACACTACTGAAGTATACAACTACACTACTGAAGTATACAACGACACTACTGAAGTATACAACGACACTACTGAAGTAAACTAGGCCTGTGCTGTTGTCCCCGACAGCAAGGTGTATATCGGCGAAACAGCCCCATATGTCTGCCACAACTGTCACCAACGGGCACCTTAATCAGACATTGTGTGATTTCTAACGGTTTTTATATTGGTAATGAGCAAAAAGAGGCTGCGCCCCCAAGCCATGACAAACATGGGAAGGGTCTATTTGATTTTTTGATTTGTCTGGATGTTTGTGAAGAATGTTTTTACCAAATTTTGTAAAATTCCCTAAAACTACATTCTTCTTTCAGTCTGTAGCGGGAACTATAGAGGTGACTATCATCATATTGGTCAGATGAGTTCAGGGGAAAAGTATTTGCAAGTTAGAGGCTGTCAAATATACCAGACCTCCCAATTTCAATCCAAAATGGCCGATTCCTGTTTGTTGTAGGGTGGGACCATAATAGTAATTTATGTTGGGTACACTGTGGAGAATCACTGTACCAAGTTTCATTGCTCTCTGCCAAAGTAAGTGTGTCTAGAGTCCCATAAAGGTCATAAAAATGGGGGCGCTATAGAGGCATTCTTTATTTGACCTCTGTAATGTGCCTATGTACATTGCCCAGATTAATGTGCCAAAATTCACACGATTTCATTTATGTTCAGCAGGATTATTGGCTCAATAAAAGTGCATCAAAATATTAATTAGTGAATTATTTAATTGTCATAAATCGAAGATGTACCAATTTCAATCCAGTTCTGCATCTTCATGATATGTACCTGTGTGCAACAGTTGAAAAAGATCCAGCAAAGACTTTTTGAGTTATTGCGTATTCAGTTTTGGCCCGTAATAATTAATTACTTAATTAATATTCATCGAAAAAGTACCCAAATCAATACAGTTCGGCGTCTTTATGGTATGCACCTGTGTGCAAATGTTAAAACTGATCCGGCAATTTGTTTTTGAGTTATCGCGTTCACAGCTAGGATCTGCGGACGCAGAACAAACTGATTCTATAATATCGTCATTTTGCCGATGTAATTAGGTTTTTCGTCACTACATTCTCCTCTAACTAACTGATGGTCAGTCAGAATAACACATTCTCTTAAGGGAGGAGCTGCTAAATTATTAATAAAAGATACACATTCGAATATTAAATAACATTTTTAAAACTTAGTCATGGATTTTTATAAAGTGATTCGTGAGACCAGCTCATTATACAGTATCAAATGTGTGGAACAATCATAGTGTTTAAATACATTTTTGAAGCATTAGTAGTCATAGAATCTCTAATGTGTTTAAAATTTGTAAGATTACATTTTTGTGTATTTAATATGATTTTTAAGCGGCAGACGCACTGGCGTGGATCCTTTGTTCTTTACACCAACGCCGTAAGAGGAAGACACGGAGGGGAAAGCGAGCCGGCATGTTGTGTAAAACCCGCCGGAGACACAACAGACCC
>JAVQKC010166024.1:0-10264 GCA_036025475.1 Philypnodon macrostomus
TAGAATATAAGGCGTATTTTCAGTTGTTTGACACTTTTTTGTTAAATACATATTTCCACATGTGTTAATTCATAGTTTTGATGCCTTCAGTGTGAATCTACAATGTCAATAGTCATGAAAAGAAAGGAAACTCATTGAATGAGAATGTGTGTCCAAACTTTTGGTCTGTACTGTATATTTTGTTAAGTACATTTTTCAAGAGCACACAAAAGTCTCCAAATGTCTGCCAACACCACTTTGCATCAACATTTTGTGCAATTTTGAAGAATAAACTGATTTCTATTTAGTTTTAAAGTGAAACTAGTA
Organism: Philypnodon macrostomus; assembly: GCA_036025475.1. Lineage (NCBI taxonomy): Eukaryota > Metazoa > Chordata > Actinopteri > Gobiiformes > Eleotridae > Philypnodon > Philypnodon macrostomus. The sequence continues at coordinate 307 of JAVQKC010166024.1, forward strand.
ACATTTTGCTCAGGAGCTCCCCCTAAAGATCTCTGTGGATAATACACAATACAGTCACAAATACTCCTAAATCATGTGTACTAACTGAGCCAGTGATCACAGTCCATGAAGAAATGTCTCTAGGAGGTGAATAATGTCATACTTTATATTATAATAAACATATGTGTTTGTGTTGTGTCATTTGTTGAAAATCCTTGACAAAAATATAAATCAGACATAAAATTGACAGGTGCTTTATCTTTATCCTACTCCCCAACTCGGTCTGACTTGACACTTTCTTTGCCTTTTCCCCTCAAACAAACGGTTTCTCTGTATTCTTGCTGGTTTTGTCACGAGTGACATGAAAAAGCTGGTCATACAGTGATCCGGGCGGACTGTACTGGGAGAGGCTGTGTGTGTTGACGTGCCATAATGTCACGTCTTTTCTTACCTGAAGACCTCTGGTGCAGAACTTACAAACAATTTTATTGAAAAGGTCAAAATGAGTTATTCCCCTTTAACTAACTTTGCAGTATACCTCGTCTTTGGAGGCGTTGTCGATCTCTGCTGCAAGACACTGGGCTTTGGAGTGACATGAGAACAGGTTCTTGGCCTCGTATAGACTCAGACTGAGGATCTCAGCGTTCAGGTCTTCATTCTGATCGCGGAGCTTATAGTTCTCCTGATAGAAATAAAACACAAGGTTCACGGGTTTAGAGTATTTGTAGCTCATAATTATGCATTTTTTGTGCAGTGTTGTTGAACCTGTTTGAGCCTCTTGACTTCATGCTCCATCTCAATCTCTCTGGTCCTGGCGCTGATCTCTGACAGACTCTTGCCCTTCCCTGGATGTTCAACCTCCAGTTTAAAGAGCTGCAGATGCTCCAGCTCCCTGCGTAGGTCGTCTACCAGCTGCACACACAGTCATTTCTTTATCATGTAGGTTTGAAGTGCACATAGGACAGTTCAGGTGGTAGTTTTCTCCGAGAGCGAAACTCATTTACCCGACTTGTGTTTTGGCTTTTGATGATGGATCAAACATACGTTCAAAGCTGTTATCAAGTACTAAATGTGGCTAGTTTTAGCAAAATAAGACATTTGGTTCAGCACAAATAGAACTTCAAATAAATAAAACCATATATTATAGCCTAGTTCCTGAGACTCTCCCAAATATTTAGGGCCCAAGCACAAATGTGTGAGAGGGGATGAGTGCAGAACTCCTGCCCTATTGTAATTTGTCAGTTTTCTTTTTTTTTTTTTTCAATGAAATCACATTTTTGGGGCAGTAACATGAAACTTGGTCAGTCTGATCTGGGCATCTCAGAGATCAAAAGTTGTTAAGTTTTGTTGTAGGTTGTTGCGACAAGCTTTTAACGAAGCAGCCATTTTGAAAAACATTAAACCCTCCATAACTTTTACAGATGTTGGATTGACCCTATGGAGCGTTCGTGTGCATTTATATTGTGAACACAATGATGTGTCAACAAAACCGCCATCTTTACAAATGGCTCTTTAACGCCCCCTAAATTGATAAAACAAATATTACAAAAAATGTTTTGGGTTGTGATAGGGTTGTGTAATTTGGTACACACCCTCTCCACGATGGACTAATAATAGCAAGAAACCCATGTTCGTTCTTTCTTTCTTTCTTTCTTTCTTTCTTTCTTTCTTATAACCACACCCCCTATTTGTGAAAAATGTCAATGGAAAGTAAAAAATGTAGTTTGTCATTGCCAAATTAAACTTGGTATAGTCATCCAGCATATGGCCTTGTGCAAAAAAAAAGACCACAACCTATCTCCAACAGGAAGGTGGCCATTTTGAATAAAAAATGTCATGACGGTCAGTTTCTTACTACGCATTTTAACAAACTCCTCCTAGAGATTTTTAATCAGACAGGCTCCAAACTTACTGAAAATCATCAGGACATCTCAGAGATCAAAATTTATCAAAAGCTCCCATAAAAGTTATTGGGTGGGGTCAGATAGGGGGCGCCATTTGGAAGTAAATTTGGTACTTTAAACTGTGAGAAAATCCAACGAGAAAAACCAGTGAGATTTGATACAAACATCCATCATGTGGCATTGACTGAAAAAGTAGAATCTTAAAAATGGGCTCTTTAGTGTCCCCTACAGCGTTACAATATGACCTTTTTTACATTTGTTTATGTACAGTATATAGCACATAAAAGCGACTAGGGTTTGGTGATGCAGCCTTCCCGCTGATGCGTGCCCTTCTGCGGTCACAAGGGGTTGCGAGGGCCCATCATCAGTGCTTGCAGTTTTAATTTATATTGATTATTTTTATTCACAAACTGTTGAGTTCTAGGCAGGGTGGGCAGGCAGTTGTGTTGCTTCTAAAATTGTGATTTCCCCTTTACTTGATCAGATGACTTTGTGAGTTGTTCAGGTGCTCCTCCATGTCGGAAACTCGTATATACCCAAGACTAGTTATATGTAATAATGCTACCTCCTGCATGGCCTCCTTCTCCTTCTGGAACTCGTGGCGGTTCTGCCACAGTTTGTCCATGATCTTTCTGTACAAGTCCATCTCATCCTTCAGCCGAACACTGGTGTCCTCCAGCTTATCTGACATCTTCTGCTTCTCCTGCAACACAAGTAAGTCAGCCTATCAACAAAAACTACACATACATAAGGAAAACATAACTAAGACTGAACTGCAAAATTTTATATATAGTTTAAAAAATTAAATTCAGAATACCAATCTTGATTGAGTTATTTTGACTTATTTATTTACTTTTTAGACCTATCATATTTAAAACTGTTTCAAAATATTTCTGACATTAAAACATATTTTTTCTGCCAGTGGAATAAGAAAATTACACTTGAAAACAGGAAAAACATCTTTTTTTCCACTGATAGATCATTTTGCTTGAAATAATTTTAAAATGAGTCAGACATATCTTAGTTAATAAATAAGTAAATAAATCTAAACTAGTGAAAACTCAAATGAAGATAAATATTCTAAATAGATATTCCTTTTTTGCAGTGTGGTACCTGATTTAGGATTGTGTATTTATTATGTGTATGGTGTATCCTTTGCCCCGTATAGTACAAAGTAAAGTCAGTAAGTCGGTCAGTCAGGTAGTCGGTCAGTCAGGTAGTCGGTCAGTCGGGTAGTCGGTCAGTCAGTCAGTCAGTCAGTCAGTCGGTAAGTAAGCAAGTCAATCAGTCGGTAGGTAAGTCAGTTGTGGGTAAGTAAATATGTAGGTAAGTGGTGTGATGTGTTTCTGACCTGATCCAGTTTCTCAGTCTGAGACTTGAGTTTACACACATTTAACTTCATGGCTCCATTCTCCTCCTCCAGATCCTGTATCCTGTTCATTTACAAAAAACACAATATTTTATAATTTACTGTTATTTATTGTCTCCTCAGTGTAGTTAGTTTTACAGTGTACCTGTTGCAGAGCAGTTCGATCTCATTGTTGCGGTCACGTTCCATTTTAGTATAAACCTCTCGGTGCCTTTTAGACTCCTCCTCCAGACTCTGATCTGCTCTGGTCTCAGCGTCCTTCACCTGCTCCTCCAGCTCATGGACCCTGAGGACAAGACACCAGGAGTTAACACCTAATACATTTGTATATCAACTGTATGCTTGACATTTGTGTGAGGAATATATTCAAACATAAGATTTCTGTTCCGTGTAAAGTACCTGTGCACGAGATGCGTGTTCTCATGTTTGAGTTTGGACTTGAGGTCTCCATTGGCCAAACAGTCACTCTCCAGCTCTGTCACCTTCTTCTCCAGATAACTCACCTATACACACACAGACACATTATAAACTATTAGTAGGAAGGAAGCTTATCTATTCATAGTGTTGTTGTGTCAGTGATTATCCTCAACTTGAAAGAATAATACTTGTATAAAACACTGACAACATATTTCCATATAATGCGTAAAACGTAAGACCTGCGTCAATATTTTGCTTAATTTATCAAACACGGAGCTCTGAACAGCTTTGACTGTTGACATTTCTCATTCATTTATCTTTATGGTTTCATAAGGCATTTAAAAACTTTTTACCATAAGGCAAATTGCTGTATTTTTTATTTTAAAGCTTGTAGACCACATCCGTGATGTGCTTTGGCCCACCTCTGCCAAATGTACCGTACTTTAGGGGTAACCTGGGTTTGGTCATGGTACGGTTTATGCAGTGGGAGTACGCCCTTAGACAGTAGAACAATCAAACAGATGAGTAGTGGAGCACTACTAATAACACACTATAAACTATCCCATACCTAACATCTGAAGGAAATGCTAAAACCAACCGCACTTTCAAATACATTTAGAAATGCATCTGATCTTATACTAGAATCAACAGATGTAACTAGTGTTCATATTGGACCTTATCAGCGATGTCCAGGTCACAGGAGTCGATGCTGTCTGTGAACAGGTCCTCTGTGCTGCTGCTGGGACTGGAGCCAAACACACTGTGGTTGGCCTGGATCAGCTGCCTGTACGCCACAGACACAATCAATGCACTCATACTTATATACACGAGATGGGTATAAAACACATCCAATAAGAGCTAATAACTTAAACTATACAAATGTAAAGTAAACAGACCACTCACCTTCCAAATGCTCTGCTGGAGATCTTCCTGGGACTGGGACACACAGACAGTAAATATCATTAAAGACTCAAAGTAAGGGATATTTGAGTGAATAAATGACCTTCACCTAGTTGTACTTAAATATCCAACTTGCATTATAAACTGCAATATCACTGTGGCATAAACATTTCCAATTTTCCACAAATCTCACCCAAAAGTCAAATATCACCAACTTCTTGTAACTAGTATAACTCTCTATATATATTGAATGTTTTCTCATATTAAAACATGACAAACTAGAAAGCAGACCTCTGCCAAGGCAGCTGTTTTGAAAAAAACAAAAGGTTTTCGAATCAATTGTTCCTTGTGCCATTCCTAACCTTCCTGGAAAATGTAATCTAAATTGGCTAAACTGCATTTAGACTCTCAGTGGAGCTCTCTGAAGTGTTGGGTGGCTGTTCAGTCTTTACACATATCCACACAGCAAGTGGCTGATACCTGTTTGCCTTGAGGTTCCTGAGCCGGGCCTCCAGATCGTTGAGCAGATTGACTTTCTTGCAGCACTGAGAGCAGTAAATGTCCAGTAGCTCACTGTTATACAACTGTCGCATCTTCTGAGGGGTCTGCCCACCACTGCAACAAGAGACAACAGCACATATAGTAGAAAATATCCCCATTTCACAATGTCATTTCATTTGATTAATTTCTTTTTTGGGCCTAGCACTTTATGTCCCCTTCTTTCACACTTGTTTACTGTATTGCTGGGTTGCAGGTTGTTGAATGTGATGATGTCATAACCTGAAATGGTGGGCAGGGGCCAGAATTCTGTATGAACTATATGGGCTTTTTATAAGAAATATCCCTAAAAAAATCCACAACTGTTGAATTTGATTGTCAGTGACTAGGGCCACTACCCCCTACAGTACATCTATCCAACCACACACAAAATCTGCAGATTAACAACAGTCAGTTTCCTGTCCACCATCTCCCATTAAATGTTTAGGGCTGTAGACTGTTGTGATGTCACCTGCAACCCAGCAATTTGGATGACTACTTTTTATTTCTACTTTATTATTATTATTATTATTCATTCATTCCGCCGCTTTTTCCCATTAAGGTATTGGGTATCCCAGTAACTATGAGGCAAGGTGCACCCCTAGACAATGGCCAGTTAGTCACAGGGCTGACACTGAGACATACACAGACAGACAACCATTCACTAATTTATTCACTAGGGACAATTTACATGTCTTTGGGCAGAGGAAGGAAGCCACAATTACACGGGAAGGACATGCAGACTACACCCAGAGAGATTGTAGTCACCACCGATTAATATTATTTTAGTATAACAACATTTTACATGGGTGTGGTTACTCTACCCAAGCTTACGCTCTGTGTCATTCATAATAAAGCATACAAATAATGGTAAATGTTAGTATTAAATTAATGCGAGTGTCCAAACATTTGACTATACTTTATACTGTATGTCTAATGTTGTGCATGTGCTGCCTAACCAAGATCAACGTTGCATGCTTGTCTAGACACAGCTGTATTAGCACAGTGTTTGTTAAAAAAGCCAGGTTTAATGTTTGATCCTTTCCCTTTTTCACAAAGGCTGAATGGTATTGAATATACAATCCCATGAACGCATCTGCGCAGTGAGATGGGGTCAATAGCTTGCCTAAAAAAGGGAGTAGTCCATAGTAGTCCCCCTCGCTTCTGTGACGCCCCCTTTTGACGCCTTTTTATTTACTTATTACGGGAGACGCGATAGCCAGAATGCTACATGGATGTACATTTTCTGCTAATACACATAATCTCACTTTATTCAGACGTTATGCCGAATTCAGACTGTACCTGTCCATGCATTAGTTTACCCTCCCTTTAGAACGCAGCTTTGTGTAGCGGTGTTAGATTGACAGCCAGTCTAGTGTAGTTTTCCGGAAACTCAAAACGCTATTGGCCAACACAAATCAGGACCAAGTTCAAAATGTATAGTTCTTTATAGCAAGTGTTCCCAAACATTTCAGACCCTAAAGAAAAAAAAAGGCAAGATCGACCCTGTACCCCCTGCACCCCCTGCACCCCAGAGAGAATGAAAAATAGAAATGCACATAGGGCAGAAATGGGCCTAATGTCTATAAAAATAGATTTTTATTTGCTAGTGTAATGCTGTTATTTGAATGGTTTATTTTAAACTAAACAGCAGTAATGATTAACAATGCAATTATTTAAAAAAATCCCAAAATTATTTAATATAGTAACAATACAAGTACCCACTTTACATCACAGAACAGGACCAGACTATCATTTTTATGCATTTAAAAAAAATATATCCATCATTTATGGACTTCTTTTTTCTCATTGAGGTTTGAGTCTGACCTTGATGGAAGAGAAGATCCCATGTTTCGTGTGTCCTCCTCTGGACAGGGACTGCTGGGAGTGAACTCTACATCCTCTCCTTCACCGTAGTCTTCAAACTGCTCCTCTCCAGACAGCACCGAGGCAGACGCACAGGAATGAGGGTGGCTGCATATACACAGAGACAATGAAACCGGTAGGAATTAGAGCAGAACGAACATAAAACATAATTAAGTAGAACTAAACTATAGAAATCACGACTAAAATGTGGCTTTTAAATATACTGGTAAGACTTTACTATAACTGCACACTATTGAGCAGCAGTTAAAGTAATGAACAATAAACAGTTTATAGTTCATTAACACAGACGTTTACAAATTTGCATGGATTTAGATGAGGTTTAATTTAGGATTACAACACTAGTAATAGTATTCATAACTGTATGGTGTTTATTAATGTTAACGATGTATTAACTGGTTACTAATGCTTTATTCATGAAAACACTTTGAAGTTATATTTTCAGGTGTTTTCGAGCGCCATCCGATTGAACCATTGGGGATTGAAGAATGTCACTAAATAGTTCAAAGAAGTAGACAAGAGAAAATTAATTCCAAAGAAAGTAAAAAAAAAAAATTATGTGTGACTTAGGTGTGAAAACAACATTAGTAATTTGTTGTTATATAAATTGTTCTATTAAGTATTTTCAAGCACTTTTCAGTATTTTTCTCTCTTTTTGTTACTATTTTTATCATCACCCAATTCAATATTGTTCTTTCTGCTTTACTACTTGATATATTACCACCTTGTCCCACTCTGCATCTTTACATTTACACACTTACACACACACAATACAGATATTGCGATACCATTTGAACAAAAATGTGTCTGTTAAATATACGGTCCCTTACCGTCGCTGTCGTGCTGGGTCGGAGCTGTTCCCATTTTCAGAACTGCACATGATGACGGGAGGTCCCAGCTTGGCCTCACCGTTCTAAAACAAGTACAGAAAATGTAGTGGGTCTCTGAGGTAGATTTATCACAAACAGAGGGAAGTGGCATGACCCAGATCTGAGAGTTATTAATAATACATGCACCTGTCTGACATCAGCCCAAAGACACACCAGAGACCCCCAGCAGTCTTCAGTGACCAAACATCTACTTGGACTTATCATTGGCAGCCTCACCCTCCTGCTTTAAAAGCCAGATTTCCAATGGTTTTATTTCAAGAAAGTAATACTTCAATAACCTCAGATTACATGAGATAAATGAGCTTTGTGCCTGCTGTCAGAATATAGGCAAAAATGTTTTTTACCCATCTTCATATTCACGATTATTTATTTTGCAATGCCCACAGACAAGACAGACGTGCAGTCTCCTCTACCTATCCTGAGCATTTATAATAAACAACCCAGAGTTGAAATGTGTGCAGTTGGTTTACAGAATTATTTCAGCAAAAATCGCACAAAAGGAACAATATCTACTGTATATATTGCCCAGCCCAACAAGGGGGTAAAATACAACATTTGATGCGAGCTTACCACTTGTTTGCCACCCCGGCAGTAGCGCCAGTGTATGACCCTAACAAACACTGTTTATGGTAATATTGGACATTTTTGTGACATTAATAAAAGCAAAGCATGACATGTATTATACAGCTCAGGCTGAGGCAGAGCCACACCTCCATCTCACTCTACTGTTGCCTGGCAACCACTACACAGTTTCCCAGTAAGGAGAATTAGAGGTGACTGGTAATGCACAAGCGGCACACACCAATTCAATTATTTAGCATTTCAAATGAATGATAAGGCTCAGCTTTAAATTACAGTATTTTTCAAAGTCAGACAAGGAACCTTCACTGATATTGCTTTGGAATTACATTCTATACATTCATACATTCAAATGTAGAATTACCATATAGAATATAGGGATCCTACAAGAAACCATAGGATACATCTACTGCATTGGCACAATTTCTCTTTGGTCTAAAACTAGTAATACTCATGGTTGGCAAAACTGAGATAGCCTTAAAACATTAACTAACGGCTATAGTATAACAGTGTTCCTCTCAGTGCATACAAAGCAGATTTATGTTTACCTGATAAATGTAGCCATTGTCAGTCACTGAAGTCTGGCTGGATGTGCGAGTACGAGCAGACACAGGCATCTTCAGAATCTCCTCACAACCTGACAGCATCATAGAGACACATGCAGAAAAATCTGATCAGAAATATAAATGTACAAGAAAGAATCCATGCTAATGCTTATGTTTGACCAATTACATAACCCATTACTCAATATTTTTTTTATTTTTTTACCTTTAATGGCAAACACACTGTGGCAGAAGTCTTTGAAATTGATTTTCCCGTGAGCTTTGGGATCTAGAAAACTGGTCAACCTCTTGACCTGAAAAAGACATAAGAGATAGAGAAGTGTTATGTAAACAAAATAGACAAATAAAACAGAATATGACATATCTCAACCAGAGCTAAAATCTAAAGTCTTACATATATAAATAAAAAAAATCAATCAGAATTTAACCAATACATCTGAACTAGGTCAAATTCAATCTAGAGACTCCTGAGGACCACTAGAAAGAGCCCAAGTACCACATTTGGTACCCATATCACAGTTTGAGAACCAACATATACATAAATATACATAATCTACACATAAAACATATATTCATTCCTTACAGTTACAATAATATAACTGCTTATCCTGCCATTTGCTAATCCACTCACTGGCAGCCCACACACAGTTGCCTTAAAGGCAACTAAAATAAGAATTAACACAAAATGCTTAAAATTGACTATCAGGCCCTATTCTATGATGTAAAGCAGGCCATCTGTAGTCTGTAGAGCAGGGGAGGGACTAAAAGGAAACTCAAATACGATTGGTCAAAGCCGTATCCTAACTAGGCCTGTGCCGTCGTCCCTGACAGCAAGGTGTATATCGGCGAAAACGGCCCCATACGTCTGCCCCGTACGTCTGCCCCGTACGTCTGCCCCGTACGTCTGCCCCGTACGTCTGCCCCGTACGTCTGCCC
>JAVQKC010166025.1:0-39318 GCA_036025475.1 Philypnodon macrostomus
TATTTATGTTTATAGTTTATCTTTTGAAAATATCCAAATCTGTTTATTATCTTTAAAATATTTTTGCCAGATTACCACAAAATTAAACAGATAATCTGACATTACGCTCAAACAGTTACTCAGGACTTGAGTAGTTTTTTCACCAGTACTTTTCTACTCTTACTCGAGTAATTATGTGAATCAGTACTTTTTACTTTTACTTGAGTAAGTTTATTTTGAAGTAACGGTACTCTTATTGGCTACTCTACCCACCTCTGGGTGTGATGGGGGCAGGGGACAGTCTAGAGACAAAGACCATGTAATCTGTGAGACAGGGCCATTCACACTCACATCCATACCTATAGGCAGTTTAACACATGCATGCATATCTCACTGTGGGAACATCTGGTATTTTTCCACAAGGAACAAAGGAGCTACTTCTGAATAGCAAGGAACTTGTCTGTGTTGTCTTTGAGTGTGTCTACAATTGTGGGGGGTTTTTTGCCATTGAAGCAAAAAGTTTTTCACATTTCTTTGAGCGACTAGTCAAAAAAGGCAAACGTGTGGCATGCAAAAGGGAAAACACATGATTGAATAAACACATGTGAATACAAAATAATATACTCTGACTGGACTGGTTGAGCAGATATGGGCCAGTATTATTCAGAAATACATGCTTTTGAATCTGATAAAGTTATTTATAATTATTTAATAGAAAACGTACTGAAATGTACAGTACAGTGTGACGCTTCTACACCTGAATAAAACTGAATTGAAGCTAAATATGCTCAAAAGATCAAATATACTTCTTTTCTTTATACTTACTCACAGCCATTGTTCAAACGTATTCATTCCCTGTCTCTCCAAAAAACTAGTTCAAATGTTTGTTTATTTAACACCAAGTGGACAATGCTGTTATCGCTACAGGCCAAACATTCCCACATTCGGCAGAAAGTGTTGAGGTCAAACCCTGGTGAAAACACAGCCTTGGACGAGCTGTGCTGTAAAGTTGTTGATCCAATTTCTAGGCACAATTTGTCCCAGTGCAGTTTATCCACCAGAGGGCGCTTGTTATATTTACCCCGTCTGTGAGGGCTGCTCCCTCTGACTTCTCCCGTAAACGAGGATGCCCGGTGCAGTGTTTTTCCTTTTGTTAAGGAGTCAGGACTGACCTGAGTCACCGTGGGGAAAGACTTCATTTATAAAACACCAATAGCCTATATGTTCAATTTGATTTATTTATATTGTTTTACTAGGGAAATGTTGATTAACGTTTGCTTTATAGGTGATGATATGTTGTGCTTGGTTTAAGTGCAGCTAGGGCAAATGAACTGGGGCCCAGGAGGAGATGGGGCCACTGGGATAAATAGCTAAATCTATGGCTAAAACAAGGTCTGAACTGAATAAGGTCTGAACCAGGACTACACAACCCAAATCCGTCTCGGAGTAAACATGATCTTAACCAGGACTAAAACCAGAGAGTGTAGAAAAGAACAAAAACAGGTCTAAATCAGGGCTAAAACAAGTCTTCAATTACTTGACATTGAACAAAAGTGCAACAAAGTCTGTCATAACACTCTGTTATGGCAGACGCAGACCGTGATGTACAAAATCTAAAAAAATGGGAACACTTAAGTAACGTCAGTGGCGCTGCGGTTTTTTCATGTTTGCCCCTCCCTCACCACAGACCACGCACTGTTCACGTTTCCCCTCAGCCAATCACAGGCGCCCGCGAGCTGTGAGCGTCTATAAATGCCTCGTGGAGTCGGAGGAAAGTAGGAATGAACAACAAAAGAGCGCTCCCCCAGCAAGAAACGCTAAACAACTGTTCTTATCATCCATTAATATTCGTCTATACCTAACATACGGTAAGACCACCAACATATCTACTTATGGCTTACTTTTGACACGAGTATTTGACTGAGAACCAACTTCTTAGTCACAAAACCGGTGCCTGTTGACTCGTTGCAGCTCTAGGCTACAGTTGACATGCCTGGCAATTTACTAGCTTCTTGTTCACTTTTAGGTTCATTGTTCCAATTACTACAGCGTTTCCTCCATTTTAATCACGTTATAATTGTTCTATTGTATTTTTCTACTTGTGCTTCTTTGTGTTTTTTGTTTTTGCTAATGGCGTTTTAGATTTCTGGACTTGTCACATTTGCAACTCCACGCTACTATCGTCAAGCGTCATTAGCCTTTTGTTCTTCTAAGTTTTTCTTCATTTGCTTTGTTCATTTGCTGTATGTGTCGTATTGCAGGCAGAGGCACCTTATTTACTTTTATATTGTAGGAAACTAAATACTAGACACAAAAATACTAAATGTGTGTGTCATTCTAAAGTTGCTGAACAGGATAATTAAGTTCTTAGCACACGTGGCCTATAAGGTTTTATTGGAGCCTCTAGACATTACATAAAGCAATGCGTTTCCCATTTGTAATAATGGATCTATGTCTAGTGAATACTGGAAAGATTTTTTACTGCCTTCTTAACGCCACATTGTTATGTTTTTTTTTGTAGGCTTTTGGGCACAAAATGGCCACCTCATTGAGTGCTAAACTGAACAAAACTGTGAAGCAGCAGTATTTGGACCTCCCACAAGGAGATAAAGTCCAAGCCCTGTACATCTGGATCGACGGGTCTGGAGAAGGCCTGCGCTGCAAAACCAGAACTCTAGATTCTGAACCCAAGACCATAGAAGGTAAGAGCAGTGGAACAATGACATTGTTTTAAGCTGTGAAAACTCCTATTGAAGTGTATTGATTTGTTTGTCAGAGCTGCCAGAGTGGAACTTCGATGGCTCCAGTACATATCAGTCTGAGGGCTCCAACAGTGACATGTACCTCATCCCTGTGGCCATGTTCAGAGACCCTTTCAGGAAAGACCCCAATAAACTGGTGCTGTGTGAGGTGCTCAAGTACAACCGTAAACCTGCAGGTGAGCAGTCAGCCAGCATAGAGCTGTAAATCAAACTATTAAAACACCCACAGAAACTTTAATTTTATCACTCAAGCATTAGCAGCAGCGAACAATGCAGTGGTTTTACCCAAACCACCAACATCATAAATGTAACAGAGGCAGTTTAGCAGACTTTGGACATGCTGGAATCCATAAATAGATTCACTTATAGCTTGGTTTTGTTTAAAACTGGTTAAAGACCACCAGCAACACTATTTAAACACACTTTATACACAACAAAGTGAAATTATACAAACACTTGAGTAATTATTTTATTCTTCGCATTATATCCTACTATTCTCGCAGTATAAATAACTGCAATATCTATCTCACTAAACTGCATGTCTCGCAATAACATTGTGATACACATTTGATGCCAAGATGACTCAGTATTATTTAAATACATATTTGCATAGTAGTTTCATAAAACATGACTCTATTGACTAACTTTTTGTGCATTTTGCTTATGTACAGAGACCAACCTGCGTCACACATGTAAAAAGATCATGAGCATGGTGGACACTCAGCAGCCCTGGTTCGGTATGGAGCAGGAGTACACTCTGCTGGGTGTAGATGGTCATCCTTTTGGCTGGCCCTCCAATGGTTTCCCAGGCCCACAAGGTTTGTATTATGTTGCCTTCACTTCATATTGTTTACATGTACTGTGTGTGTATATATAAATGTCCAGATGATTGACAGTTTGATTATGTTTGTCTGGTTAGGACCTTATTATTGTGGCGTGGGCGCGGACAAGGCGTATGGTCGGGACGTAGTGGAAGCACATTACAGAGCCTGTTTGTACGCTGGAGTACAGATCTGTGGCACCAATGCAGAAGTCATGCCAGCTCAGGTAACGGTCCATTCACAAGCTTCAAGACTAGCCTACACTTGAAATGGTGAGTTAATTGTTTTGTACCATATCATTCTAGTGGGAGTTCCAAGTGGGCCCATGTGAAGGCATCAACATGGGAGACCACCTGTGGATAGCCCGCTTCATTCTCCATAGAGTTTGTGAAGATTTTGGTATTGTGGCTTCATTTGACCCCAAACCGATCCCTGGGAACTGGAACGGTGCTGGCTGCCATACAAACTTCAGCACAAAGGAGATGAGGGAAGATGGTGGCCTCAAGTAAGTACTCTACTGACCTAACTCCTTTAGCTATGCTTTTTGTCCTTTGGTGCCCTGTTTATCATTGTTCTCTTATGATTACTAAAGACAAGGCCAACAGACAGAATTTCTTTTGCTGAAATGACATGTTTCAACGACAGTTTGAAAAGTCCAAAATGGCACCAACCTTGTCTTCTCTTACAGAGTTATTGAAGACTCCATCGAGCGCCTTGCTAAGAGACACATGTACCACATCCGTGCCTACGACCCCAAAGGCGGACTAGACAATGCTCGCCGCCTCACCGGACGCCACGAAACCTCCAACATCGACGAGTTCTCCGCCGGCGTCGCTAACAGAGGCGCTAGCATCAGGATCCCTCGGTCTGTAGGCCAGGACAAGAAGGGCTACTTTGAAGATCGTCGCCCTTCTGCTAACTGCGACCCCTACATCGTCACAGAAGCTCTTGTACGCACATGTTTACTTAAAGAGGAAGAGGAGGAGCCTGCAGAATACAAGTGAACGCTCCAAATTTATTGAAGTACTGTATATTTAGCCATGTCTTTGTCAAGACTTGATCATCTTATTGTCTTGGTACTTGATAAAAGGGTGTGTTGTGGACAAAAATCATATGCATTCAAACTTTACCTCTTCCACAACACTGCCCTTTATGACGTTATTGTAGATGCCTTTATTGTCATGGTTTTAACATGTATTGATTTCACATTCTCTTTATGTTTGTGTGTGTACCCAAGGATCTTAATGGTATTTTAATCTTTTATTAGTTACAGTTTAAGATATTGTAAAATCGCTACTTTTATACCTTTTTGATAACTCGTGTCTATATCCTGAATTGTAATGTCTCTTGAAAAGATGTTTTAATAAAATGGGTAACATTTTTACAACTCCATCTTGTGACTGCTTTTTGACACTAGGCCATATTACACGCATGATGGTTTATTCAACCACGCTTTCTCCAGTTCGGGCTTCATATGTTTTAACTGATTTGTATGTAGCTTACTCCACACCCCCCTCATGTCTCGGTCTCTCTAGAATAGGCTTGAATATTGTTTTCACTAAGCTCGTACTAACCTTGGTTCCCCTTAAACCACAGCCTTATTTATACTCCAGTGCAGTGGTTCTCAAATTGTGGTACAGGTTCCACTGATACTTGTATCTTTTGGTAGGGGAGCTTGAATTTGACCTACAAAAGTTCTTCTGGTTTACACTCTAGGTCCTTAACTCTTGTCTAGCTCAGCTTTGTCTTTTTAGACCCAAATAATTGTGAGATCTGGTTTAGTCCCATTTTAGACTCATCAGAGCAGTACGCATATTTTGAAAGGTGATGCTCTGCTACTGATCTATAAACTCGTGTAGCAAAATCTAATTAAAAATGCTTTGTTAATTTAAGGGGATGCCACGAACACATGCATGCCATCACTAATGTGTGTGAATGCAGTTAACTGATTCTGTATAGGTACAGTTATGTAAGTGTGGCTAATGGTTGCACTCAAAACATAACATCTTGGTCCTACACTGCGGACGACCTTTGAAGTAATACTAATTAGATCATGCAACTCCTTGTTGGACTATTGTTGAGAGAACAGTGTAAAGAACATGTAGACAAAGCATTTTGAGTGTGTAAGGGAGGGGGAGATAAGGATGTCTCTAAAAGGGCCCTTGACTGAACTAATGCGTTTCAATACAGAAATGGTGCTTATTAGTGCTTACTTCTATTTCCATAGATATTTTGTTGCTGTCAGTAGAGCCACTACTTAAGGCATGTCCACAGGGCCTATACAGTTTACATACCACACGCGTAATTGTATGTTGAGAAAGTGCCACTGTTACATAAGGTTTACATATGGACTCCACAGAAAATGTTTGTGTGTTATAATAATAATACAGTATTAAAAATCATGTATCACCATCAAAATCATTTTATAGGTTGGGGCCCAGTCCCACATATATTCATGGTATTGCAGTGTAACCAAATCCAATGGTCTCTGTCAGTGTGCCTCAGGGCAGCTGTGTCTGAGTATAGAGAATAATGTCTTTGAGTCTTGAGAAAAAAGCTATATAAAACCAATGAATTATTATTATTCATATTTCAAATGTCTGACACAAACAAGGTATTATTGAATTCATTTTTACTGTAATTTAATAATTGACAGATTTATACAGTGCTTAGCTAGACACTCAAGTTACTTTACAATTGAGTGCATTTTCATTCACTACTCTTGCACACACTGCTAGTGCTAAGCAACCTCTGAAGCCACACCTGCCCTGGGGCAAGCAGACGGAGATGTAGCAGTCATACTCTTAGTCATAGTCTTGCCCAAGGACACAGCAACAGTATGACATTTACACTTTGTTTACTACAGGCTTACAATAGTATTAAGGTTAAGCCACTTATATAGCTAGCCTCTGCTCCCGGGGACCAACTTTAGAGACAGGTCAAAAAAAGTCATCAGCTTCAAGTTCAGATTACTATTGGAAGGTTATATGTTTAAGGACATGAGGTTTGAATGAAAGTCCAAATCTGTGCTGAAAAGCCACTAAAGTTTGAACAATGCAGATCCTTGTGTGTGAGATTGAATTAGGGTGGGCTGGTGCATGTGCGTTGCAGCTGACTGTGATAGAGAACACGAGACAGAGGGACAGGCTGGAGTAAACTGGAACAGGTCTGAAGAGTTCAGGGGCATATATCATATTTTGAAGGGCTCACAATGTCTCAAATGAATACAGATTAAATAATAATATAATGTTATTGACTTGAAATAACATTTTAGATGTTCTTTAAAATGTTATCTTTTGCATGAGCACATTTATCAGATAGTCCTTGGAGAGTAGTAGGACAATAGTGTTTGATCAGTGGTTCAGGCAATGTGAGATAAACCTGCATTCTATATACCATTATCAACTAATGCATTGGTGACTGACTTATAAAATCTATATATTAATTCTCCAGATGCCCTGTACAGTTAATGACATCAATCTTCCCCACATCTAGCCCTGCTCTGATTTTTAAGAATGGTCCGCCCACCACGTTTAGTTCTATGAATACTCCAGGATCATTTTATTGGCTTGTATTTGTAGTGCTGATGTTTAAGCACTTGATCCAGCAACATACAACATTAAAATGCTAGCACATCTTTGGCTCTTTGGGAAAGACAGCCGGATAGTATTGTTCATTGCGGGAATCATCATAAACAATGTAAAATGCCTTTAAAAGGTCCTATATTCTGTCAAATGGACTTTTCTGAGTTTTTAACCATGTTCCCAAAGTTGTGTCTTATTTCATTTGGACATGTTTGAGTAATAATTTTGTTGAGCTATAGTCCTCTCCAAGAGCAAAAAACGGAGAGGAAAACAACAATGTGCCTCTTTCTGCTCCTGCACTGTCAACGGATACACCCAGAGAAACATTGTTGCCACCACCATTGAACAACGTATTTGATTGGAGATGTGTGTTTGGCTGTGAGGTGTCTAGGCTTTGTTTATATCCCCACGTAAAAAGTGGTTGGAGTTTTTTTTTTTTAAATCCCTGAAATCCTTCTTGAAACAGAAACATGTGAGACAGGTTTTGTCTGACTGCTACTTATCAAGTCCAAGTGGGAGCTCCACAAAACCACTTGTATCAGATAAATATTGGGTGTTTGATGTGGCAAAACGTAGAATGGTAACATAAATGTATTCAAAATTGTGTGTGAAATGTGTCAAAAAATAGTCCGGACTTGAACACACAAGACAATACGAACAGAACAGTTTGGAGCTACTTTATTTGATGACTGTTTCAGTGCAGAAATATTCTTGGGGTGTCTGGTCTGAATTGGGGCTGCTTTGCTGCCTCAGGGTCTGGACGGATTGCTGTCATTGGCGGAAAAATTATCAAGAAAATACGCCTTCTGAAGTGGCCCAGTCAGAGTACTGACCTCAGCCCCAGTGAGATGCTGTGGTATGACCTCAAGAGAGCGATCAGACCAGACACCCCAAGAATATCGATGCACTGAAACAGTTTTGTAAAGAGAGTCCTGAATTCCTCCTGACCGTTGTGCAGGTCTGATCTGAAACTACAGGAAACGTTTAGTTGAGATTATTACACATTTATGACCACTTTATGCAGAAATCCGAGTAATCCCAAAGGGTTCACATACTTTTTCTTGCAACTGTATGTACTTTGACTGTATATCACTGCAGAAACGTCCTTCAGTGCAAAAAGACCATATGTTTGGAGTGGTCAGTTAGAGGGTTATAAGTGACCCAGCAATGAACTTCACTGATCTACGAGACAACTGAGACACCCCTGTTGTTTTTCTTTATGTGACCAACGTCTACTGCTGCAAGGGAACATTCTGTTATTTGAAAATTCATCCGGAAGAAACCAAAACCAATGCTTTGACAATGCACCCAAATGTCCCTAAAACTATTGTGCCATATGCTATTGTGTGTTAGGGTGATCATTATGTCATTAATTTAATGTGACTGACCCACTTTCTTGTCTCATGTCTCAACAAACACCTGAAAAATAAAACGTGTCCAAGGCAAAACACATTTATTGTCAGTTTTTCTAACTCATTTGTGTGTTTGTGTGTGTGTGTGTGTGTGTGTTTGTGTGTGTGTGTTTGTGTTTGTGTGTGTGTGTTTGTGTGTGTGTGTGTGTGTGTGTGTGTGTGTGTGTGTTTGTGTGTGTGTGTTTGTGTTTGTGTGTGTGTGTTTGTGCGTGTTTGTTGAAAACGTAATTCGAGTTTTCATCCCATGTGTATCTTGTTTTTTTCCTCAAGTATACAAGTATGGTTGTCCTATTGACTTGAAAGCAAAATGTAATAATTAAAATCAATTATTTGAGTGAGCTTTAAAGGTCGTGGTCCCTTCCCCCGTTCTGCATTTTACAACCCCTTCCCCCCGATCTGAGACCCTCACTCTCCCAGTCGACAGATGATGGAATTTTACAAAGTTCACACAAGAGAGAGTGAGCCGCGTCCGTGGACCTGACCACTCAAGTCTTGTTTGCATCTTTCAATTGAATTACTATTAGTTTACACAATTCATTAGTAAAGTAAGCCTCATGTGTTTCAGCAATCAAAATAATAGATTACTGCATTGCATATGGATACCACCAACACAAAAACACATCAATAAAACAATGAGGTTTGGTGTTGACTCACGAACATGGAGCAAAATAACTGATCCATGTGAGATCCGCAACTGGTCTTTGTTGACGTCGCACCAGTGGATTGTGGGTATTAAGCACACTTTTGGACAATATGTATAAGTGATGCACTATGGAGTAAACTTGTTCGGACTTTCACCTGCTATTTTTCTATCACCATTCCATGAGTGAAGCTGACTATTGTGGAAAATGTTCACTTAAATCTATTTATGAATACTTCATTAAAAATTCAGCTAAAATGGTGCACTTTTATACTAGTTTTATGGCCTCATGTTGTAGCTCACTGGTGCCAAATTAACACATTTAAGATGATCTATTTTGGTCTAAACACAATTCTCATGAAACATGCTAATTTGATGCTAAAATAAAAAGTCT
Source organism: Philypnodon macrostomus (assembly GCA_036025475.1). NCBI lineage: Eukaryota > Metazoa > Chordata > Actinopteri > Gobiiformes > Eleotridae > Philypnodon > Philypnodon macrostomus. Next base: position 9,593 of record JAVQKC010166025.1, read on the forward strand.
AACCCACGTGGTTCTAACCTTCACAGACTTCATGAAATGATGCCTTTCTCCGAAATATTTGGTCACATATTTGGTGGAGTTTTTTTTACTGTTCCCTGGGAACAAGGGGTGGCTCAACTTACCCCAGTCTCCCTGAGTGCATATCTTTAGCATTGCTTCTGAATATAGGCTGTAAGTGGCATCTATTTATACTTAATTTTTCTTATATATATATATATATATTTTTACATCCTAGCCTATACGAACCCATAAGATCTAGTGCCTATATATTGTATTATGCCCACATACTTTTTTCCAGAAGACAATATCTATATTCTAAAGTTCTAAATGAGCCTAAATGAGCATTAACATTAACATCATTTTAACAAATCAGATACAGTTCCATTCAATAACGACCTTCCAGTCGGATACCTTCCACTACAACAGACAAATCAATAGTAAAATAGGTGCACCACTGACTATTGATGAAAATGCATTAGAGATTTTAAATCAGCTGTAGGCTAGCCAATCAAGTGTGGGCTTTTCCTAAAGTTAGCGTCACCAAAAAACCATAAACTCCCAAACTATGCCCTCACTTCCAGTTAGAACCAGCTGTAGGGCCTTTTAGAGGTCGAGGTCAAGCCCAAACACATAAAGTTGACAGAAAGAGGCTGATGTCTGCTGCCCTAGTTCAACCCTTTGTGAGACACTTCAAAGAGCTTCCACCACTATCTTTAGGTTTATCCCAAGCCATCTTGTGTTTGTATATTTTGCAACTAATTGAAATTGCCTGACGTAAGGTGATACATAGTAAGCTAGCAGTCTATCAGTATTGCTATTAGCATACATTACTTCAGCTAACGTTTTGCTCATTGGAGTGTCATTGGAGACTGGAAAAAGTGCCTAAAAAGTGAGTTATGAGATCTGCTAAAACATGCTACAAGCTAAATGTAGCTTGTTCCCAATATGATAATTATCATACATCTGGCAATTTATGTCCCATATACATCTAAATATTAGGATATATTCTTAAGAAGAACCATCTGGTCAAATATAGTGTGGCTCTAGTGTGGCTTGACCTGAAGGATACAACTTATGCAACCAGAAGTCTGTGGTGAATGCAATGATTTCCTCCGCAGCAAAAGAGGATGGTTCTGTGGAAAATTCCAGCATTCTGTATGTTCTGAATTAGGCGTCTCCGGAGCGCTGTGAAATCCTGGAACCACATACGGAATGACTCGGCACTTTTTTGAGACACTCTTTTACAAAATGCTCAAAGACATATTCATTCATGTCCAACTTTCTACCCAGGCACGCTAAAGTTAGGGCTTTGAAATTCAGTGGAACTTAATTATGTGGACGATCCCAGATGGCACACTTAATCAGCATCAGACTGGGTACAGTATAGGCAGGGATTTTCAATTGGTGGGTCAGTTAATTGTCCAGGAACTTCATTTAACTTAATTTATCAGGGATTATCAGGACTATTTTAATGTTTAGTTTTGAATTCCAATTAATGTAATTTTTTTTTATATCCAATTTGTGCCCTATAAGAAGTGGGTCACAAAAATGTATTGATTGTAGGCCACAGAGATAGCTTAATGTACCACTGTCTATCTGTGACTGTGAATGAAACACAAAATCACTGTATAAATGTCATGAAAATTCAAGCTCAAATGTGTGTTCTGCTTTTTATTATACTCTTTCACACTCTATAGTTTGGTCTCACAGTTCCCATGCTCTGGAACACTGTTGATCTCTGCATTTTTGTTTTGTTTGATTAGCTTCATTTCCCACTGGAGGAGTTCTCAAGTCCCCCTCAGACCACCCCATTGCACCCCAGCTTCAACACCATCTTAACCAGCTTCAGACCACCCCAGCACCCCATAGTCCACACTGTTGTTGTGTGGGTCTCATCAGGCACTTCCAGGTGACGAGCCTTGCCCCAGTGAGAGTCTTGGTCCTGGGACAGTCTCGGGACGTCAGAGCAGCGGAGGCTTGCGTAACTCCCAGTGCCGCTCTGTTGTGACAGCTTCCTCATAATAAACATTCATTTAGTTTTGACTTTAAGTGAACTTGGACGGTCAGCATCTGCCTGTTCACAAGCAAAGTGAATGATTGGAAGAGGACTGTTGAAATCAAATGCATTCTCTGTCTATGACTTAGCCTTACCACCAAGTTTGGCCAGTTGTGTGAGAAAATGTAGTGCAAATGTAATATGGTCTAGTTAAATCTGATTAATCCTGGTTTAAACACGCCTTTGTGATGTCAAATCAATGCAGGGTTAAATTTCCCTGTGTTCTCCTGGGAAAGTGCCTCCTCTATTCAGGTGTGCATTATTGGGCTTGTGTCAGGAGATGTATTTAGTTACCTAACTCATATACAGGTAGATTGGAGATTAATGCCAGGACTAAACCAGTTCCAGAGGTGGTAGAGTAGCCAATACTTTTACTCAAGTAAGAGTACCGTTACTTCAAAATAGTGTTTACTCAAGTAAGAGTAAAAAAGTACAGAGTAACTGTTTGCCAGAAGCAATTTGTAATTTTGAGTTTCCAAAAAATAAACAAAAAACAGTCAAAATGAGTAATGATTTTACAATGCACACTTTATTCAAAAAGTTACTCAAGTAAATGAGTAAATGTAACTGATTACTACCCACTTCTGGCCAGTTCTAAATAAACCAAGACAAAACTAGATCTTAGCAGGGACTAAACTAGTACTACACTTTGACCCGAGACTTGTTTACTAAATCTGGTTACAAATAGCCTACAAGACACAATGTTCTCAGGTTGATCCCACGAAATCCTGAACAAACAAGTCCTCAAACTCCTCTCCCTTCCTGCGGGGTCAGAATTTAAATACAGAACATAGTGTGACTGTGAAGCCCATTTGTGTCAGGAGGAGCTGTTGTTGTAGGCGTCAGTAGTTTTCCAGATAATTTTGCACATTCCCAGCTTTTCCTCTTTACGTAAAACCAATGAATGCAGCGCCATCTTGTGGTTATAGCGCAACAGAATATACCGAGTTTTTATTGCGCTTATATTTGCACTTTAGGATGTTTTTTGCATGCATATATATATGTATATACAGAGGTGGTTGTCTATGCTTAAAAATGTTTTTTAGTGTGCACGTCCGTCCTCCTCATGATACTGTGGCTCTTTTTTCTCTCACGGCCCAAAAGGTGATTCTTTGTCTGCCACTTCAGGCCCATAGTTGTCAGGATAAGCTGGAAATAAGCGGAAGAAGATTGGATGTAGGATATGTTTATTTTGGTTATGAGCTAAATGCAGAACAGTGGTTTCATTGTGCACTAATTGCGTGTGTTCTGGGTAGTTTGTCACCATATGTAGGTGTCGTGAGACTGACAGATGGTCAGATCACATTATGGCTCGTTATATTTTATGCTTGGATATTAATGATTATGGAACTATTAGCTCTTTAACAACAAGTGACGAGGTGGATGATTTGATAAGGACGTTTGCAGCTCAATTAAGCAACGCTCAACAGAAACAAAGGCTAGACTAACGTTGCATTTATTGTGTTATTCTCACCGCAAACACTAGGGGGTGCAATTGTTCTATTATTGTACTCTTTTTGAAGGACGACTGAATATCAAACTAAGGGATGAGTTGTATTTGTGTTTCACTGTTAAACTAGAAAGCACTTGGAGAGTGCAGACCTCAAGCCAAGGCTAATTTCTCCTTTAAGCAATAAAATAAGCAGTTCTAAATAGAAACCTCTGTGGAACTGGACACTGAAAAAATGACCAAATAGTGACTTATCATTCTTTGTTTCTATTAGTGACAACAGTTCAAAATCATTCAAATCAATGGTTCCCCAAACCACAAAATCAACAGTAATAGCCTAAATAAAAATGAAATGCATAGAAGCTGAAAGGGTAGGAATAACTTGGACAGTGATCTGAATCAGACCCAGAATCTAATCACATCCTTGTGTCATTCCTGACCTTCCCTGAAAATTTCATCCAAATCCAAATAAAGTAAAGTCACTTATTGATGGACGTAACCAGCATAGCACATACAATTATTTAACATATTGAAATCAGGTTATTTTTAGCCATAGCTGATGATATAACATGTTTTATGCTAAAGTTGGTCAAGTTCTTAGCGCCTCCATCAACATGAAGAACACAAGCTCCCCTCCATTCTTGTCTTCTTTTTTTGGGACTTTATGCGCCACAGACACTTCCTCCAGGAGGCTAGCTGAGTCTCTCCAGCATCACCTGGGAAGACCTCGAGGCCTCCTGCCAACGGGATACCGTCCACAACATGTCCTTAGGCATCCCAACAAATATGAAAACATGCAGACTAAAAGGCAAACACCCACACAGGCACACAAACACACAAACACACAAAACCTCAAATCACTAGCAAGGACCACACCACACCAACAAAGAACGTTAGAGAGTTTATTGAAGTGATGTCTGGATGAGAATTGTGGTAAGTTGTTGGTTCTGGAGCCGGAGGATGCAGGCGATGATGAGCTGGGTTAGATGAGACTCAGTATGGGGGTTCCGTCTCTGGTATTTAGCCCCCCCCCCGGACTAATGTGGCCGTGTGGAGGCTGGAAGGCAAGGGTATGGAGGGTCGAGAGAACAGAGATGAACAGTGTGTGTTGGTTTTGACTATAAGGATGACTTGTGGGTAAATTGGAGGTGTGGCTGAGGTGTGGTTAACCTGAGGTGAAGGTGTGTTGCGGAGATAGATGAGGCGTGGTCCTGCTCCTGAACCTATGTTAACATATTAACATCATTTATTAGTTTGACAGCAATTGTGATTACAGAAAGGTAGAACTATACAGGACAGAAGTTTTTTGATCAGCATCATGTGACCAGGATGAGCACTATTTACATCAGAAAACATGTGAATGATTGGTGCACCTTACAGCCACCAGAAGCACTTTACCACTCGTTCACTCGACTGTCATACACCGGTGGCGTTAGGCTGACACTGGAGCCGTAGCCGCCCTGAGGCAGACTGACAGAGGTATGGAAGCTGGACCATGCTTACGGCCTACATTCAGAGTGGGTTAGGTGTCTCGTTGGGGCCAGAGACGCCCCTCACTAAAAACTCATTCTGTTAATTCTTTGAAAGTGTAGTTGTGCTAATAACATTTGAGCACAATACCATTCATATCCCAGAGTACGTGTTAAGGCTATCATTAGACACCATTCTCCAAACAAACTACAAGCTCTTTTTGTTTGCAGCGTTCATTTGGAGGCCGCATAACTCTCCCACTAATCCCAATGCTGTCCTTCTCCTAGGCTCTGGAATACTAAATATTAGCAAAAAAACCATTAAGTCAAACACATAAAAGCCAAACACAGAGCTCTGATGGTCATTCCCCCTCAAACTAAAATGCTAATTGGCTAATTTCTGCCAAACACATGCCATAAAAGCCTCACCAAACCTTTTAATTATGCCTGGATGAAAAGAGCGGCTTTGCACATTAAAAACCGGTGTCGATTATTATGCAGAACAATGTTAAAACATATCAGAAAATTAATCTACATGGCACTTTGAATTAAAAGTTTCTCTCCGGCGTAAGTGGGACAGGCCAGCTGAGAACGCCATTGTATGAGCTGGAAATGAGTCCTTTGTTAGACTCGCTCAAAAGCAATTAATGCCAGGCAGGAGCGAGGAACCATCATGGCGTCCTGCGTGGAGATATCGCAGGTTCTTTTATGAAATATGATGAAATGAATATGGGATTGTGGAGGGGATAAAGGACTGGGGAAATTAGAGGCCTGAATGAGTCTGGGATGTTTATGGTGTTATTGTTACCGTGTCGATGAGCATATGAAATGATGCAGTGATTAATGATGTCCCGGGATTATGCTCCATCAAAAACAATGATTTGATAGTTTTCAATATGCTTTATACGTTGTTGTTTATTTTTTAATATTTCAAAATTGGTCACATTTTGATAATTTCCGATGTTGGGATGGGGTGCATGGTTGAAGGTCTGAATGGAGTCTGCAAGTCCTGCCTGTGTTACTGTAGGTTCTCTCTAAAGACGTTCATGTATTTGGGGAATTGGACAGAAATGAGAGGAACTAGACAGAAAATGTGATATGAATGGTTGTGTGCAGCCATTAACTGGTCATTGTCCAGGGTGTACAGTGTACTTGGGGCTTTGGGCATGTCCCAGATGGCCAGATAAAAAAATGGTCAGACATACACAGGCAAGTCTTCGCCAATTCAAGCCCAACTTGAGATTTGAGCTACAAAATACTTCTGAGTACCACTAGAAATGAAGCCCTCCTGATTTGGTCCTGGTTTAGTTCCTTCCTCTCAGCAGCTAAGTTTTGTTGTTGGGTACAGCTTATATTTTCAGATGGGCTGTTGCTTCTTGGGCAAGGCTTCCGGTATTTTGCATCCATCTCTCTGCTTGTATCCTAATTGACAGAGAAAGCAGTGTTGGACGCTGGCTGTTATGTAAAGTCAGCCCCTGAGCACAGTGCTGTAACCGTTCCTCTGTAGGGGCCCCGTGGCCCTTAGAGTCAGGGAACCCTCAGCTATCCCAGCTATCTGCCGGGTGTCATGGAGAATCAGCGTCACATGGAGAGTATATTAGACACTTTACATGCATCTTCTTCTGAATGCTTATTCTGAAGTGACTTTTCAAACATCTATGAGCCTTAGACGAAGTACAGTCCATCTGGAATAGCTGCCTGCAATAGCCAATCAGTCGCAGAGCTGACACAGAGACATGCATACAGACAGACAACTGTTCGCAAGGCACAGAGCTATAGTGTTTCTGTAAGGGCTCTTTTTTTATTCAATGTTTGATGTGTTCTTGCCAGTCAGCGGAGAGGTGGCATGAACATACGTAATAGTTTAGACTTTTTACGATAATATTGCATAAAAGACTGTTGATAATCACTGTATATTCAATAAGAAGAAAAAGAGATACTAAGATTTTTATTTCAGCTACTTTTTGCTAGCGTCCAGACTCTGTGGATTTACCTGAGGCATTCAACAAACACTACTCACATAGACTATTGTACGAGGGGGGGATAAAAGAGCCATCAGACATATTCTTCCTTGAGCTTTTCAGCAGAAGCCTACCACTACCCCCTCCACTCCCTCAGCCCCCGGAGCCACACAGACAGAAGTTAAAAACAGAGGAAGTCTTGTCACATTGCATGTAGACATCTGTGCTATAAACAAACATGGCCGCTCGCCTCCATCTCTTAGTGATTAATCCCTTTTGGTCAAAGACTGTCACAGAGCTGCACTAATACACTTCAGGCCCAAGTCCATATTACGGACTTAAAGAAGATATTGTCTGGAAATGTTTGCACAGTGAAATGATTGGATAGGAATGAAATTGAGGTGTAGAGTTTCATCTTTAAGATTAATATCAAGGAAATGCTGCGATAATCATCTGATCAGTCAAGCATGCGTTCTATTTAAGCAGTGACGGCCAGAGCATTAGAGGAGTCTGAATCTTCGTTCTTTGTCCTCATTCCTCCCTGTAGATGTTATTCCACATAGAAAATGCTTGGAAGTCTATAAGTTCAAGTTCAAAACCAGTGAATCTCTTTCTCCAGCACCTTAAATGAACACATAGTCGGATGATGTGCCTGAGGAATACAGATGTTGAAGAGTAGGAGGAAGCTGTAGAAGTCTTCCTCGGTCGGTCGCGTCTGCTCAAAAGCCCCATTAGGGATGACTTACTCCAGCTGCCTGCGCACACAGAACAAAAGTGTGGCCTGGGCGGATTTCTGTCGGCATGTACAGTTTGAACTTGATTTGAAAAGAAAAGGTGATTTTTGGGTTGGGGTTGTGGTGAGGCAAAAGACAAGGATGTTACAGAGCAATGTCAAAAAGTGAAGAAGATATTATATATATGTGATTAACTTACTGCATTTTGCTAATTTTATACCAAAAATAATTAAGTGACTAGAGGCATATATATATATATATATATATATATATATATATATATATAAAATTTTACCCAGGACCATAAAAAAGCCTTACTAGTGCTGCATGAACTGTGCCATAATTCTGAATTATATGAAAAAGTGCCAGTAATGATTCACAGATTTTCCATCTGTTTACAAACAGTCTTTTACACAAGGCCCCATACAACTGCAATAATAACTGTCTAAAGAGGTGAATCATATTTTATTCAATGTCATTTCAACAAAGGTCCCAAAAATACTGAGTTAAGAAGAAACGGCCCATGTCCTTTAATTAAATTACACAGATATAGTTTCAATTAAAGAGGCTTGATTGAAAAAGGTTATTTGACAAACTAAATGTTCTATTAGAAATTCAATTAGCAGCCACAGAAAGAAGTATAATGTCATTCTTCATAATGGACTGTGGAGGGGAAGATGTCGGGCCAATTAACTATTTTGATTTGATTTAGGGAGATTTTATGATCTTTGTTCACAGTATGTATTACAAGGGGTACTTTGGTGGGGGTTATGTTGGTATAGTAGGAATAGAGGAGAAACATTTTTTTCAATTAGAACACACCTCATGCACTTACACACAGGTAGGGCACCAGTAGCTTTTGTTCACCACATTTATGGATAGAAAACCCATGGCTGCAATATATAATGTGTAAGATTTGCATTTAAAGAAGACATGATGAATCGGGGTAATCTGAAGGGTCTTCAGCTTGAACCTGAACCTTTTACAATGCACTGAAAGAAAAGTGCTGGTGAGGGTGTTGTTGAGATGATGTATTTTTTTCATTGGCTTCATGTAAAAAAAAAAAAATGCATTTATCAGATTGAACCTACACACTCCAGATTGTATTAGAGATTTCTTAAATTGTATCAATGTGAAATTGTCCGTGGGAGTTGAATAGACATTATTTCTGATTGGACTGATCTACTAAAGTAAACTGATGAAAGATGTTGCACGTGAGTGATTACTGCACTTTGAGCAATGTTTGACTTTTTTCAGTGAATAGTTTGCAGCCAAAATGTGAACGAGATGAGTGTCTTCAAGTCTGAGGCTATGGACCTCAGTCTGCCCACTCCAGATTGGTGGAGAGACCCTGCCCAGATGCAGAAGTTTAAGTATGTCAGAGCTTAGTTCACGACTGGAAACAGATCACCTAGCGTCTGCAGCCACAACCACATGATCCCTGGTTCATGGCTCAAAAGATCCTGGACACAAGAGAGTTAAACGGGTTTCCTCTACATCGAGCTCTCGAGTGCTCTTCTACATAGGGATCTGTTTTGGGTGTCTCCAGGATATCTCTGAGGGCAGTAGTTGTCCTGTTGTCTGTCTCTTTTGCTAAGCTAAAGATATACAACTAAATGCACAGACAACTGTCCAAAAGCCTGTTCTGTTTTATTCTGTTAACAAATATATACAAGTCAATTTTAATTCTGTTACAGAGAATAATATGATCTACATGTGGCTCCTGTTTCAGATGGTGGTGCTGTTTACCATATGTGCAGAACAGGTGAATCTGCTCCGGGAGGCTACGTTCACACTTCTGACACTTATCAATCAATTTGTACATGTGGTCAGCGTTTTGGATCGCCCACACAGCAGATACGTGCAAATGAATATTCAGCACTATCCTTTGTATGCCTGCACCATTACTTTTCATACCAGCATTTTTTACAACCTGCAGCCAAACTATAAAGAAAATTTAAAAAAATGTCCCATTGTTTGAAAACCTAAACAGCTCTGGAACCACTTAGTGTGTGAAAGCTAGCTGCAGAGTGAGGAAACAGGTGCAGTGATGAAATCCTCTGTGAGTGACTTGTGAAGGAAAAGTGATTATCAGGCACGGTACAGACACTCCTTTCATATGAACATACATATGAACAACTATATATGAAAAAACCCAGTGCAGTTTTTTACAGGCATATTCAAATGGAGCCTTTTATCTCCCTTGACAATGACCAAAAGGACAAATCGCAGGTACAAATGAGTTTCCTTCACTGGGTGGAGCTCAGAGTAGAGCCGCTGCTCCTTCACATCGAGTGGAGCCAGCTGAGGTGGCTCGGGCATCTGTTTCGGATGCCTCCTGGACGCCTCCTTCGGGAGGTTTTCCGGGCATGGAGACCCTGGGGAAGACCTAGGGCACGCTGGAGGGATTATATCTCTCGGCTGGCCTGGGAACGCCTTGGAGTCCCCCCGGAAGGGCTGGAGGAAGTGTCTGGGGAGGGGGAAGTCTGAGCATATCTGCTTAGAATGCTGCCTCCGCGACCCGGAAGCGGAAGAAGATGGAAAGATGGATGGACGAATAATCACCCCTGATTTGACAATACTACAATAAAGTTAGAATGTTTGATTGTGTTCATTGCTTATACAATATCATAATGGTTCATCTTTTCGGAGACAAAATTTCAACTAAATCTAGCACAAAAACAAGGCAATTATGTGTAAGGAGCATTTATAATTATGTGCGGCAACAAATGTTATTGTTAAAAAAGCCTGTTGGTTTTCCCTTACAAAACATGATAGCACTAAATTACATACACAACATTTATGAAAAAGTGGATCACTGCTTTTATTATACTCCTGTCCTGTTTCATATAAGTGTGAGGTTTTGAATTTGGACTTTTTATTAGTTTGACTATAATTTCAGTATTTGAAAACCACTACTGATTATAAAAGTGATAAATTAAATTGGGCAGTTATGGAGCAAATTTGGAGCATTTTTTAAATAAAATATCATCCATTAAAGACCAGCAGGGGGCAATCTTAGCCAGTAACAAAACAGTGAGGGTTTGTTGCTAAAAATCCCAAAACACTGCACACAGATGATTTATGATCTAACACAGATTCATAAAAATCATAGTCATATTTAAGTACTCAGGGTTAGGTTATAAGATATGTATTAATCCATAAATACACATATAATAACATGGTAGTATGGTGTGTCCCTGAAAAATTATACAAAGGCAATTTTTTTTTTACACATTTTTGCACCAATTTTCAAATTCCAGACGTGGAACTCCAGACGGTGTAAGTAGTGGAGCTGAAACAATAGTGTGAGTGGATTATTATCGCTGCATAATGTATTTTCACCTCTGAGCTCGAGATCGTGAGAGTGTCAGGCAATTATCAGAAAACAAAAGCCAAAAAACTGCCAAATTACTGATTGTCAAATGAGTTTTCTAAGGTGCACTTTATTATAAAAGTACAGGCAAAATGAAGAGGAATATAGGAATAGTTATGTATAATAGAGGCTTCAAAATTCAAAATATCTTTCCTGGCATATAGTTATTATTATTACTTTCTTGCAATTTTTAAAGGATTTTATAATGAGAAACATAGTTCACATAACAAAAACATATACTACCCATAGATTCAATCTCAAGCGTTCATTTATGTCCTGATTCAATTTTTATGATTATTAGGAAATATATGTTTTATTTGTAGCAATAATGCATTATTAAACAAACTTAAACAAACATTTTACAAAATGTAAAGACAAAAATGTATTAAAACAATTAAAGATTTATTAATAAATCTCTTGATTGGCAACTGTAAGTGCAGGCTACAGTAAATACTGTCTATAAATTAAGTGTGAACATATTTTAAAATTTTACATATATTTACATATTACACATAAATAAAAAAAACTGTGTTTATGTTTATATACATTATTTATTATGTAATTAAATATATATAATATTACTAATGTTTTTATGTTAGGGAGTTGATTATTTTTAATTTTGTTGCATTGAATTTCTGTTCTATTCATTTGTCGAGTTAGACATCATTAGTAATTTATGTAAGCAAGTATATCATGTACAAATCCACACACAGTCCACTCTGTTGTTATTGTCCTTTGTTGCTCTCACATCTGTGTGTCGGCCCCTGGCGTCCATCACAACATGTGTATAAATATATATATCTGTATCAAAAGGTTCAGGGCAGCAGCTGGTTGAGTCTGCCCCCACCACCCTCGCCTCAGGACCCCCTCGGCTCTCTCTCCAACTGTGATTGATGCGCTCCTGTTGCTGAGTGTGCGGGGCCCCTCTGAGGCCGTTGTTTATTTGTGGTCAGAAAGCTGCCCGGTCAGGGGCCCCCTCTCGTCAAACATCTTAATCCTCACAAACGCTGCTCGGGGCCCGCTGCTCTGCTCTGGGAAGGACACAGCAACATCTCACAGGGGTCGCAGCTGAACTGAGACGGCCCGAATGCACTTTTCATTGGCATTGACATTGAAGGACTATAACACAGTGTTCAGCTATGTTTTTATATCTTACATGTTTAGTACCATACATACATAAATACATAAACAAAATAAACCTACTGAATTTAACATTTTTTGCTGATAAAAGATTGGTGCTCCTTCATGGACAGTGAATAGACATGAGAGTTAATGGAAACATGTCTGTGCCATTATGTATCTTGTCTAATGCTGTGATAAGCTGAAAAGAAACACATTATTTAATGGTACATTACACTTTGGTACACAAGATCATGATAATGGAGAAAATTGTATAATCACATTTTTATAATAACTCATCAGAGTGAGATGGTTCTGCTGTTGAGGTGGTGAAGGGGTAAGAGTGCAGTGTGATTTTGTGGCTCTATGGTGGTGATGTGTATGTGAGTGAGATAGTTCTGTAAGTAAAAAAATCTTGCATGAACCATTACAGATTACTATTACATCCCCAAATCAAAACAATGTGCTGAGCCAAACCCGGTGTTTTTTCACATGGACAGCACCAGATATAGCAGTGACAGTGTGGTGTAAACTCTGAGGACTTATGTTTGTCTTTGATCAGGTTGGACCGAGGCTAACGTGGGGCTAAACCAGAGCTAACCCGTCCTTGTGAAGAATGCCTTTTGTATGTGACGTTCTGGAGCGCTTCAAGGAAATGATTGGTCAAAGTGCAATCACCAGAAGGGCCAGCGGTTCATGCTAATTCCCAGAGGGGCCGTAAAGGTAGAGGCACTGCATGTGAACTCACTCCGGGAGAAGAGAGGAGACGTGCTGCCATCACAAAATCAGGAGTTTGTTTGGGTTTGAACACAGAGAGGAATGAGAGACAAAATAACTAAGGCTATATCAGAAATGTCAATCTTAAAATGCTTTAAGTGCTGTTTCACATCTACTCCAGGTATCAGAAATTTAAAATGGAACATACAGTGAATTTCCCAGAATTTCCAAAATGGGCCCTAAAAAGTGTTTCCCTTGACAAAAATCAACTTGAGTAATTTACATTGTGTAAATAATAATAAAACATATATAAGAAAATGTTAATTTACTACATTTAATTACATTTTATTTATATTATGAACAAACTGCCATGGTTAAAAGAGGCTAGAGCTCAGGTTTCTACCGACTGAGATAAATTATATTTATCTGTTTATTTTTTATTTCAAAGCATAGTTACAGTTTCAGATTAACTGTGAAATGTATAAACTGACAGTATTTTAAACTTCACAGAAGAACTCTCATCTTAATCACGTGTATGAGAATGAGTTGTGGAGAAGCGTGAAGTTAGAGTTGAGCGCCAGATTAAACGAGCCTTAGATATACAAACTCTCAAATTAAAAACATGATGTACCACTTCATGTGCCCATAACTGCAGCACAAATGACTCTGATGTACAACTATTTTGACATTCCAAAACCTTCCATTTCTACAGTTAGAAAAACTTTAAATTGCATGCTCACTACAAGCATGAAGGTTGCTGGTTTAATCCCCAATTTCGCCAGTTAAAACTACCCTTGTGTATTTACTTAAACATGCACTTTTTTTGTGTGACTTTTGTGGTGTGTTTGGTAGTGGCCGGAGAGACTGTTGGCACATCTCTGTCAGTCTGTCCCAGGGCAGCTGTGGTTATGCAGTAGTTGTAGCTTACCACCAATAATGAACTAATAATGAGTAAAGTGCTTTAGGTGCCTTAAAATGCAATTTAAAAGGGACCCATTATTGGAATTAATTTTCTTATTATTATGTATTTATTTATTTATTTATTTTGCATATGGTCCACATAGACTATGGCAGTTTAGCCAAGTTTATCAAGGTCTCACTTCTTGTTTGAACTCTAATCTCAGGTTTGATCCCTTTCAAAAGAGCTGTAAACAGCAGTTGGATTACATGCAAAATAAAACCATATTATGACTAATATTCTTGCTCCATCCATTCTATCTATCATTGTATTAGTTGCAGTATTATTTAGCCTCTGGTCCCTCTTATCTAAATTGACTAAATTTGTCTGCGTTAAGAAGCCATTAGTGCGGCTAAATAAATGCATAGTAATCTGTGCGGCCTCCTATTGATTCCATGAAGGCTGACCGCTGTGTGACGTGGTGACAGCATACAGTACCAGTCCTGGTTCAGCTAGAGTGATGTTCTTACCACAATCTCCAGAACAGTCAGTGGATTACAGACAATATCAAAAGCAAACCAGCCACACTTTAGACATGGATGGACCTATCTGATGCAAGCCCTAGATTGATCTTCCATAATGCGTTGCCTTGATGAGACAGTGAAAAATGCCCGCGACCGTAGGATGTGTCAATATCAAGTCTGGGAGTTGCATCGATGCCTCAGTTTCTTATTTAATCCAGTTTTCTTCAGGATGATAGCTCTTGTTAGGTTTTCGCCGACTGTCTGTCAGGTTGACGTGGCAATATTTCCCCTCTCCCCACTTTGCTGCTCACTTTCATTTATTTTAAAAACGCCATTTCACACACGGCTGACTTTAACAAGGCATTATACAGCTCTGAGGGAAGGCCGGGGAGATAGAATTGTGACAGATACAACGTTTTTTTACGACAGGAAATGGCGGTTATTGTAAACAGAGGCAGTATAAATGTAGTGGGGTTCAGGAGGACAGGCGCTCATGTATGTAGAGGAGGGATGCTGTTTCATCAGTCAACTCTGAGTCAGATGCAATAGCGGCTCATACTAGGAACTGAAGACTTCATTCACTACCCAGTCTAAAAGGACACATTTCAGTACAGTGGTTGTTAGTTAGGTCTGACATATTTGAAAATGTATGTAATAAAAATGATTGAAAATATATTAGATATAAACTCTTCAGGTCCTCTTGACCCGCATTCAAATCCAGAACCAGCATTTGAGAATCACTCCTTTGAGGCACAGTATTTTGAAAGATCTTAAAACAATATTATGAAGTATTTAGAGTTTCAAAATTGTATTTTACTAGTTGATCAACTCCCTGAACCCCTGAGTGTGTCCTCTATCATAAATTGGAGGAGCAGGCCACACTATGGGCTTCTTAAAAGGAATGTAAACTGACTGGAAAGTAGCTAACACAAAACAGCTTGAAATGTCAAGAGCTGACACTTATTGTGGGTTCTCCCTGAGTACCTCTACCCTAGGGTACCCTAACCCTTCCTCTTACCAATCGATATTTATGTGCTAGGAGAATTGGTGACCCTACATAGTGAATACATGTGAGCAGGGTTACCTAGGACACACTGGAGGGATTATATCTCTCAACTGGTCTGCGAACCTTGGAGTCCAACAATGCTGTTGAGATTGACCCCTTGATGTAAAAACGTGAAAAAAGATTACTTTAGTTCTGGCACATATATTTATATTCTGATGACTCATTATTTTAATGTTGTGTAGCCTCAAGATAAAGCTATTGTTTAAACATCAATTTATTCCATCCACATTGCACTAATTGAAAACAATAGTGTAATAAATGCTAAATGCTGATGCTAAAATAGAACTACGCCTTTAGACCATAGGTTTCTTTATTGAGTCTACAGATCAACAATAAAAAAATATATAATTTCCCTATTAACACTCCACAGGGCTCTTTGATGGGGTGTGGTAGAGTTTAGTGGTATCAAAAGACAAATAAGCAGTATGGTTTTGGGTCTGTAATAGTTCTAACAGTCAAGATATATTGAGTGGTTCGAGTTCCTCTTAGTTGCACAAACATCCATATAATTTCTGCATATAACAATTGTTTTGTGATCTAGAATGAATTTAATTATTTGGATTATTATTGTGTATTACTCATAGCAGATTGCAGTGTGCAAGTAGTTATAAAGTCTAGTATTCTACAAATCTAGTATTTCCAGTGAGCTGTGGGTGGAAATATCAGCCTAGTGCAGTATTAGTCCAAATGTAGTTTCTGGTTCACCCTCCTCATGGTGGCTGTGGGTGAAGCATGCACCACTGACATATCAGTGATGTTTATTAAGAGACGAGTCTATCAGGTCTCATAAGCCACTTCTCTCCAGCACCACATCTTTTGTTTCTCGCGGTAGGTGTCATCAATCTTATGTGGCTGCGCTCTCCTGGGCCTGATGGGAGATCGCAGAGGGTTTAGTCAAGAGGCAGGTACACTTACACACTCAAGAAACACTATGAGGGAGGTTGGTAAAGATGTCTGGAGTTTACAGTAAAATACTATTAAAAAAACTATAGTGTGGTAAAATATGACAAAAATGGAGATCCATAAGAGGCAGGTGCACTTATACACAATGGATGGACACTATTCTGAACGGTTGGCTGGTAAAGATGTCTGGAGCTTTTCCAGTAAATAACTACCAACAAACCATAGTACTGTAAAGTATTAGGGGAAAAACAAATAGCCAAAGTACAGTAGAGATGCATAAGAGGGAGGTCAAGAAACACCAAGCCATTAGAAATGTCTGGAGTGTTTACAAAAAATACTATAAAAACTAGAGTACTGTAAAAGTACATTAAAGCTGCAGAGAGTTCTGGGAGGACTGCCTGGTATAAAACTTTGGTTGAAAACTAGTTGCTAAAAAAGTACTAAAAATACCTGTAAAAAAAAAGTCTAGATGGAGGCAGGTCCACTTATACAGTACATAATGGAAATAATATTAACCAAGCATCAGTCTCATATAGCGCTTTTCTAAAGCCTATACTTCTATATCCACAGCTGCCCTGGGGAAGGCTGATGGAAGTGTAGCAGCCATACTGCGCCTACAGCCTTTCCAACCAAGGTGGGTTAAGTGTTTTGATTCAAACCACCAAGCCTCAGGTAATAGGACAACCACTGAGCCACTACCATCCCATAAATGGCGAGACACTTGGTGGTAGGGTGCCATGTAAAAAAGTGCATAGATTGTTTATATTAAAAAAAACTAAATCCTACCTTTGGCTATGCCGATGTTGTAGTCTGCTTGTATTGGAGTGTATGAATTCAGTGTATGTTTTCTCTGTAAGGCCTAGCGGTACAGTCTCTCACTTCAGTAATATGAAATTGATATACTTGGAGAGTGGGATAAAAAGTGCCCTCTGCAGCGGCTCAACCCAAATGAAAGTAGATAACGGCATCGACTGGGAGCTTCTGCGCTGTCATAACTTGTATGTAAATCTTACAGCACGGACCCCAACCTTCATTAAGTGCGCTTTAGTAGATTTATGAAGTGATCTGTGCAGCAGTCGTTTGTATGCCCAGTCGTGATGAAGAATATACTCCGCTTGGCTTTGGCTGGACTGCTCAATCTTAACTTGATATCCAGAGCGGGCTGGTGTTTATCCCGTGACACGACTCGACCGTGCTGACCTTTATCAAAAATATACCACCTTTCCAAGTAAAGGGCAGTCGTTGCTTCAAGTATTTTGTGCCATTAAGGTTCTTTTATGGCCTCTGAAGCGACGGTTGGTTACCTTTGTCAGAATGTGCATGGAGAATATTAAGCTCCGTAGCCAGGTTTGACCTATACAATAATATATAATGGTGTAAATCTGCCAAAAGGTGACACCTAAGAAAAAGTGGATTTTGTCAGGGATTATTCCCCCTTATTCTTGTCCGTATGGTCAAAAGTACTAATATTTTCATTTTTTATATACATCCATGTGTATCAAAATGAGAAAAAATATATTTTTACTTAAGGATTAGGGTTAACAGGTGGTTTGAATACCAAATGACTCATTCTGCAGTTTTTCACTTTTTGGATGACGATTAGAGAGTAGCCCAACCTGTCGTTATGGAGAGGTACTGCATCTTCCACAGGCACTGAACAAAAGCACTACATGGTAATCATTGTGTCCCTGGGCAAGACACTTAACCTACATTGCCTATGAATGAATGTGTTTGATTGGTGTTTAGTGGTGGTCGGAGGGATCGTAGGCACAGAATGGGAGCCACGCCTCTGTCAGTGTGCCTCAGGGCAGCTGTGGTTTCTCAAGTAGCTTACCACCAGCTGGTGTGACAGAGGAGTGAATGAATAATGTAATTGTAAAGTGTGTTTGAGTCTTGCGAAAATCGCTATATAAAACTGATGCATTATTATTATTATTATGAATCAGCCTGGGTTACCCTTATGTGTCTGGGGAGATTTTTAACCAACCTGAATTGTTTTTCCTCAGCCAGTTTGGGAGATAATATAAATCAATAAATGTACATAAAAAGCAACCAATTTATATAAGGCTAAAATACAAATACAATACAAATCACACTTTGTCGCACTAAAAGACTCAGAGACAGTTACTACCCCAAGCTGTCAGACTACTGAACTCTCAATAATGCTCCCAATAATACTGAACTCTCAATAATACTGAACTCTCAATGATACTGCACTAAATCACTTTACGTAATATGCTTACTGCTGCTGCACTATTTGAATGTATCATGTATATCACTACCTCACTGTCAAAGCTACTTACTACATGTGCAATACTATATCATGTGCAATACGGAATTCATCTGAAGCATTTTACCACCTGTGAAATACTCTACTTACACCTTATTTAATCCTACCTGCACCTTTGTATTTATATTGTACTTTTTATTATATGTTTATTTTATTGCTACTTATCTCTTTTTTGCACACTTTTCTTACCATGTACTATTATTGCATGCTATTAGTACTTGATTCTTCTGATCCAAAGCATTTCATTGCATTTTTTTGACCTTGTGTTGAATGTGCATATGACAAATAAACTTGAAACTGAAACTGAAATCTAGACACATCACAATTAAGAAAAAGGTTAAAGAAATTCTAGTATCTTGGCACAAAAATAACATACATAGTCAAAAAAGAAAAGGAACCGATTAATTTCAAATTGCATTTTAAGACAATGATCCATATGATAAACAGTAGAGAGCTGTTACCATCTGTGGACCAATATTACAAACACCGTCTCACTGTACAAGTTAATGTGTTCACAACAAAATCCAGACTGACGAGGAAGTGTGAATCAATATTTCCTATTAGGGACGCCAACAATGACCGGAGCTGTATTGTGTGTTCAGGTGCGTGCTGTAATTGAATTCTCCATTGAAAAGGCTCGTCTGATTAAACAGAAGAAAAGGAAAACACAATCTGCCGGGGACAAAGAGGTACTTTTACAGAGCTGTCGTCAAAGTTATTGTGATTAATGTGGGCCTGGCTTCTTTGAATGGAGTCTGAACGTACTGGAGAAATGATTATGCCAACACGGCTATTTGTGTGAGAAACCGTTGTCCATGTATGACGCAAATTGATTTAAAAAAGAGAGTGGGCTCATAGACAAACCAAAACTTTGGATAGCTCCAGTTAATTGGTAAGTTGACTACAGTTTGGTAATAAAAAAAAAATAAATTGAAGAAAAAAATTCAGTGATTAGTGCGTTTACCTCTCAGCCTGGCTGTTGTGAGTTTGATTCTTGGGGCTAGAGACACAATACCCCCGAATCTGCATGTTCTCTCCTTGTTATTGCGAGTTCTCTCCGGGTACTTTGACATCCTCTCGGCATTCATGCATCTGTTGGAAAAAATTGGTGACCCTAAAAAAAGTGACACAGTCCCACGTAAGGCCCATAGCTGTGGAGAGGCTCATCCTTGACTCCTAACAAGAATAATTGGAAATAGATGAATGAATTCCTTAGCTGGCAAACACCCATATTTTGATTTCTGTTTTATTTAAAGTTGTCTCTTTTTTATTTGTGAGTCTAATGTTTGTCAGTGCATCGATAATGTCCTGGGAAACCCTCTTCTAAATGAATGGAAACCCTACTTGAGTTTGTTTAGGCCAGCTCTCCTTGAAGTCCAGAGGCTGTATTCATATGTGTTTGTGCTGCCAGGTGGTGTATTGTGTTAATAGACAGATAAAAATCAGGCAAGGAAATGGCCCTCCCCTGGCTGACCCCTGCACCACCCCGGCTCTATCTGTCAGCCTGTCCTCCCGACGACTCCTCACCCTCTGATCCCTTCTCCTGCTCGGCGCTAAGAGAAAACAGACTTTCCCTGAGCGCCGCGGACCGGGGAAGAATGCTGCAAGAATGTCTTCAAAATACACATGTGCACGAATGAATATAAATGAATGGAAGAATGATTAGAGACGGACCTAGGACTGAAGTCATATTAGAAACTGGATACTTTAGTTGTGAAATTGTATAATATCCAGAAATAATTATAGTAGACATATAGTGCAGTGATTCTCTGGTAGAAAA
This sequence comes from Philypnodon macrostomus, assembly GCA_036025475.1. Classification (NCBI taxonomy): domain Eukaryota; kingdom Metazoa; phylum Chordata; class Actinopteri; order Gobiiformes; family Eleotridae; genus Philypnodon; species Philypnodon macrostomus. The sequence continues at coordinate 29,936 of JAVQKC010166025.1, forward strand.
ATCTCTAATGCTTATTTCAGGTTTACGGGGGTGTCCAAACCTTTCTCACAAAGGGCCAAGGGCCAACAGTCGTGAAGCTTTCTAAACAATACATTAAAAAATCACTGATTTATATGAAATGGGATTTAATATTTATATAAATTGTATTGAAAAAAGCAAGTCCAAGTGCAAGTTGTGTACAACAGGTTTCAGGAGCTCAACCCACCAATCTATTATTGATGCAATATCTCAAAAATAAACCGTATATAATATATAAATGGTGTTATGTATGTTTTCAATACATGTGATAAAGATACTGTAGTTAAAACATTTTTCACATTAAAACATTACCTTAAAACTGTTGAGTACCATTCATTTCCTTATAAGGTCAACCAGCAGACATTCCACTGATGTATCCCGTCTGACCTTTCTGAGGTCATTAATTCATGACAATAAATCAAGCTCAGGAATACGCTTTCAGTTCATGAGAGCTGGGAAGAAAAATGTCTGTTCTTGCAGGACCATACTGTATGTATGTTGCTCAGATTAATGTTAAGAACCTGTCCAACTGCTATAGCTGTAAGTGGCATACCTGGCAAATATTTGATTCATCGCAGGGCTAACACTAAGGCAAGACATACTGACCCAACTTGAGCCAAACCGTCCTATGGAAGTTTTTCAAGACATGTACTGTCAGACAATTTTCCTTTTTCTTTCTCATTTACAATACTATAAAAGTATTAGGATTACTAATAATTGCCAATACAATCTGAATTAATTTCTGAAACCACGTCTTCCTTTTTAATGCACCCTGACTATAAATACTCTATAGTGATGTATCCATTTCTCTCATGTCGATAATGTTTGATTGAATCTCGGCCGTGTTATGCTCCGGGATAATATCGGTGGATGAGTTGCAGATAATATTTGCAGTGATAAAAAGAGGAAGGGGAGGATTGGTATCTGTCTGATTGCTTTCCTTGTTCTGTGATAGTGACCTCTAAACAGGGCCAGCTTCAGCTCACATGTCTGTCTGTTCAGCTCACATGTCTGTCTGTCTGTCTAGGGCTAGCCACACTCAATAGTGTCTTCAGAAGCCTCTATATCTGATGGGACAGACACAAAGAAGCCAATCACAGTAGTGCTGAAGTGGCTGTATCGGGGAAACACGGCTAACCTTTTCTGCAGAATTGGGTTTAGCACTTGATTTTCTAATGCAGTAAAGTAGAAGTGAGGTTTATTAGGTAGACCTTAAAGTGGCCCCAGTGTGGTCTTCTGTTGCTATAGCCCATTAAGTTCAATGTTTGTGCATTAATTAAGAGATGGTAAGTTACAGATTTTTTAAATTTAGGGTTATTTGGGTTGTTTCTTGGGGTGTTTCTTCTCAGATCTATGGTAATCACCATGGAATATTTGCTCACAGAACTGACACTCATTGAATATTAAAATTATTTCTCACAGCAAGGTTGTACACCTTAATGATTTTTACAAATCTGTACACTTTAATGATTATTACCATTTTAATCTGAATAATTTAATGTGTGTTAAAAAAATGAATTAATCAATGTATAACATTTTACAGGAACTGTAACTACAGTATAATCTCAGCATTAGTAATGGAAATGTTTATCATACATAATGTAATAGTTTAATTACTGTAATAATTTTTGATACTATTGCCCACAGGCCCATTTGACCCCATTGTTCTGAACATTCACTCTCTGCTCTATCCTATAGCCTTGAAGAGAAAACAATGGACTAAAACCATCTCAGGCATGATGTGCCTATTAGATTATTCCGGAGAGCGAACAGGCGAGCCGGAAGAGGAGCTGGAGAGAGTGGTGGCAGCACGGGAGCCCAGCCGCCAATCAGGTGGCATCAGGCTGTGGCAGCATCAGAAATGGACTAGGATATATGTGTACGTGTGTTACAGACACAGGCAGATACTTTATTAGTCTAAGTGTCAGGATGGGGACCAGAGCACAGGGATTTAGTATGGGATGTCGAGGGAAGTGAGAGGAGAAAGAGATTGTTTAAAGCCATGAACCTGGTAAAAAGCAAGTGGTACAGTTTTGATTTATAAAGATTATGCACTGGTTACTAGATTCACTAGAGACAAACCCCAGTTAGTGAATGTTGATGTGACCATAATGAGTGGCCAAGGAAGAAATACTGGCGACAGGTGATGCATGTGGATAAGGCCTGTAGGTTGACCTAGACACAAGCTACGTTTGGCAATTTTGCTACTTTAAAAAAAAAAAGTAATTGCATAACATCTCAAACTTACATTCCAAACTCTCTAGCTGGTGCTTTGTTCCAGAGAAGCCCCAGTCCCACTGAGCTCTCCCCAGATTGACACAGTAGATCCACCCACTCCAGTTTGCTAATGAGAAAAGCCCCCAGGACACACAAATTCGCCACTTCTGACTCCCCCTGACCTCTGAGGGGCTTCTGTCTGGGGGATGCTCACACAGCCAGCCCCAGCCTGTGTGTGTGCGTCAGGGTCCCCGGGCACTGCTGGAGGACGGGCACTAACACCGGGGAGCCTCGTTATGTGCGCAACATCAAAACGAATCATCCTCTGTGCCCCCTCGCCACCCCTCGACTGCAGAGAGGGAGTGCTGAGGTAATGAGACTATGCCCCCCCCCCTCCCCCAGACCTCACCACCACACATACACCACCTCCACAGAGACACTAACAACTACTGGTGCCCCTGGGATGTCCCTGGGAGAGGAAAGTGGGATGAAATGTAAGTGTGAGGGAAGCGTGGAGTGAGCAGAGCACCTCACCAGCTGAAGTGGAAGTTATCCTGATGAAGTGTGGATGGGAGTGACTCATGCACTGCCAGAGGTTTGCAGAGGTCTTCAGAGGAGCCGTGCCAAGTTGTGCGGAAGTTTCTCCACTTGCCAAAAGGCACAGAGCAGTCTGCCATCTCCTGCAATGGCACAAAAGGAATTTATGCGTTTCAGTAAAAATACATATTTTAATAGTCTAATTTATAGACTATGGGTTATCCTTAGCTAATTTACTAATTAACCACTGGGTTATACAAAACACAATACATTTTCCGTATTGGACGATTTGATTCCTGCTCCATGTCTGTCTCTGTGGGCAGGACACTTCAGCCACCTTCCTTATGTAAGAATGTCAGTATGCTGTGTTTGATGAGCGCCAGAGGGGCCATAGGTGCCATAAAATTGTTACAGTTTACTTTCAAATCTAAATATGATGGAGCATTTTCTATGAAAACTGTATAGGTATATTTGTATCATAAACACTGCTATTTACCAAATAGTGCCCGCCGCCCACAGCATCTCAAGACACCACAAGCCAAAGCTGTAGTATCTATGTGTAACCTAAGGCCAATGTATGGATATCTAGGCCTACTACAAACTGTTTTTGTCATTAGTGTAGTAAAACTACGACACAAAGTATTAAACACAACAGGGGGGGAGTCTGCAGAGGGGGCCAAGACAATGGAGTTAGATTTACTTCATGGCAGCCATATAAATCTCTGAGATCTGTGTCAGGAACATTCATCCAGCCATGTCCTCCCAGCACAAGCTTATGTCTGATCCAGTGGCAGCGTTGACCGGACACTCTTTGGCCTCCCTAGGAGCACCATGGGTAATCTGCAGATCAGCCAAAACACCACTCATTTGGCACGCTCCGGCTTATGGTGAGATCCTGTTTATGATCTGTCACAGTGTGCTGTTTGCATGGGCTTGTTAGCTTTATGCTTTGTAGACAGTTTCCTTAGACTGCAGGTACTCAGCTGGTGTGCATGGCTGGTTACATTTTTTGCATAAATAAATACAACATTACATGTTTATGGGTGAATCAATAAAGCACAAGATATGACTGTAACTAGACAATACTGCCACTTAAAAACCTGTGCTATATGTTCAATTGGTCCAAAACAACCTCTGTCATAATGTATAATGTAGCACAGCAGCTTGTGTGGAAAAAATTAAATATTATATATTAATATCTCAACAAGACATGCCATGGATGGTTCTTTTGAACAGCTTAGCTAGCTTACTTCTAGCTTAGCTAGAAACTAGAAGTAAGCATACTTCTAGCATTGAAGGCAGGTACTTGTTGAAACCAAACCAAGAGAGACATCATTTTTTTAATGTCTGCCACAATCTCAGGTAAGTCTGATCACAACACTCCTGCTAAATTCTATAACTGATGTAAAACAATTAACAAGTAATAATTTCTGATCCTTTTAGCTACTGACTTTGTAGCGTTAAGCTAACGTGTGCTGTAGTTGATGCATGTGAATATTTGTAATGAGGTCGATTTCAATTTACTCGTTTACGTCTCCTTAAGTGGAGGTAAATAAAATAACTGCACATTATTAACTATTATGAATTATTTAAGATTTTAAAACGAATGCAGATAAACTAAATATCAGTTAGATGCAACTTTATGGGCTATGGGTTTACAAGTTTCCAGCCTCAAGACGTTAGAATGATTAGCCTAGCCATTACTTTATATTGCACTATTAAATGTAAAATATGGGGTAATGTTGTAATTGTGCATATTTTCAAGCCTTTGTGTTATTTTTAATTACTGCCCATAAAATAGAGATAAACATAAATGAAATGAGTTAATAAACAATAGTTATAAATAAATCATTTACTAATGGCTGGTTAAGTTGTAAGACACCCCTGCATCTGGCCATGAGACATATGATTCATTCATGTTACTGTCTGTAACAGAAAGAGCACACATTACTACAACAATGTACCAAAGAAGGAGCATATAACCAGTGGCTAGTTTACATAAGATATAGTAAATGTATCACATGCACTTTAATCATTAAAACAATGTATAATAATTTTAAAGTTCACCACACTAGTGAACATATTCTGGAAGTACACCTTATCGTTTGAAAAGCATTTAGGTGAGTTTGTTTTTGTTACTTCCACCCCTCATATGTACGTCTTTAGGTCTGGTCACTGTCGCTGTAGTGTGGCTTCAGCACAAATGAGCGTGGTGAACAGGAGGACATGTCTGGCAGCATGTGGCTCACGGCTCAAGCTGTTAGCAGCAGTCGCGAAGGTCTCTGGGGGCTGGCTGCAGTCTGTCTGTCCTTACCTATTTCACATCCTCGCCGCTCTCTTCGGGGACTTCTCCTGTTAGTGGAGTGTTTGCTGGAAGAGACGCGTCTGCCTTTCCATCTGTGCCCGCTTTGAGGGGGAGCTAAACTGCACTCAATGTCACACAAGAAGTTGCTGAATTATTAAGAGTTCCAGATTTGCTGCGCACTGCACATCTTTGATCCATCTGTTGGAAGAGCATTCATATAGCACAGTATACCTGCTGTGGTGGCTGGCAATCTGTCAGAGATCAGAATTTGATGGTTCACACATTTGTTGTCACCGTACAGAAGTTTGGCTCACTGTGTTAACTAAGTTTTTCTCTGGCTTCACTCAAACTGCTATTTGGTAAAGTACAGACAGTAGACAGTGGTACTGAATGAGTAAGTTTAGCTTCTGTTAATAATGTCAGTTATTGAAATATAGATAAACATCATTGTCCTTTCCCTTTATGTGATGTGTAGATTGATAAACCACTGTAATTACTACAAATATGCCTTACTTCTCCTCTCTTTTTAGGTTTCAGAGAAAGCTTGAGTGTATCGAGCCATTGATGTAAGATTGTTTAGATTGCAGTAAAATTGTACCAGTTCAGTCCACTGGCCAAGACAATTCACCCACCTTATTGTGGTGTGTGTTGATGGTTGGAGAACATGAATGCAAATATTTTAACTCTACTTTACCCATTGTTATGTGTGACAAGGAGAAATAGCTAATAGGTCAGAAAAAGACAGAGACGTGTAAAAATAGCAGTGTTCTCACTCCTTCACAATGATCCAGCCCATTTCCTCAAGGTGATGTGGTAAAGGTTAGAACTGAGGCCTCGCTCAGAACAGAGGAGCACTGTGTCTCCTCTAATCACCGCTGCCTTGATCAACAGGCTTTACTAAAGGACCACACTTTGTTCTGATCATTAATATAATCAATCAATGTAAGTGAAGGTACACTATCTGGAGCTACAATATTGAGACTTACATTGTAATACAACAATGAAAATGTTTTCTTCAGATTTGTAGACATAGAAAAGAACATTTGGAGGGTAAAAGCTACAGTGATACTCGAAATCTACTTCACTTTCTATGTTATATCAAAACCAGAAGCTTACTTTAATACAACAAAAATGATAGTGCAGTATTTGATGGACATACGCTTGACATGTTCTGGTGTGAGATTGTTATGCATTCTGATATTGAGGCTCTATAGTGTAGCAGTTCTGTTGAAGGCTTTGTACTTGACATTTCCATGATTCATGCCTGGTATGATGGAAGGCCTGGAGGTATACAGAACCTTTACTGCGAAAAAGCCAGACTGAATTCAGCTTCATGACCATAGACAGTTTTTGAACGCAGTGCTCTTTAAAGGTATAATATGAACCTGCTTGTATTGGACTATACACACTCAGTACTTTGCTTTGTGTAGACCCTAATTATTTACATTGAAATGCAGATATCTTTTAGTATTTATTTAACTATTACTATGCATGCAAACATAGTCACTGTGTCTCGTGTCAGACCTAACTCAATGCATTCCACCAACAAGCAGCTGCAATATTGAACCTAGAATGGCAAACTTTGGTTAATGCCAATTCCTGCCAGGCTGCATTGTATTCTGAAACTTTCTGCCTCATCTTCAGAATCCACTCAGTATTCTGTCTTTTTTTATGTTTTACAGAAATCATAAAGCCAGCACACATATGTCCTGGTGCTTTGGGGAAACCACAGCGGCTATGAATAACAACTAGATGTGAGTCAGTGCACTTGTCACCCAGGCTGGAGGAACAGAATCTGAGGACAGATATCAAAGCTCGGACCGGCAAACGGGGGGTAAGTACTGGGGAACAGGGCCCCCCTGGAGCCCAGGGTTACAGATAAAGGCATGATAAAAAGAAAAGAGGCGGTGTAGAGCCTGTTGTGTGTAGTAGAAGATCTTCAAAGACCTGCAGTGCAAGAGCCAACTACACTTTTCTTCTTTTTTCGCTCTCTCTCTTTTTTATTTTACCAAAGCTTGCCTGGCGTTGGATCCTCTCTGATTATTCATGTGCCGGAGCTCAAAGGCACGCGGGCAGAGCGGATTCTGGAGGGCAGCTCTGACATGAATTCTTCTGCTGCATCAGAGGCGTTCGCAGGGATCCAGCCGTAATTGAGCGCACCGTCCCTGAAGCTTCCCGCAGAACTTATCGACTGCAATATTGGCCGCATTATACACTCTCATGTTGCCTTCTGGATACAGCAGAAGGCACTGTATTCAAATTACTTCTTATTTGAGACTATATAAATTGACCTGGATATTTATTCATCATATACAGCATGTTTTTGTTGTGGGACAGAGGGATGGGTGTGGATGCTATTCCAGCTACTTTGGGCTTGAAGTGGGATGCATCCTGGACAGTTAGTCAGAGCTGAGAGATGATCCAATGTATTGTTATATCAAATTCACCAGCACAATATATCATATATAGTATAGGTATAGGAGGTCAATAACTATACAGTACTCTTCTGATTCTGAATCGAGAAAATAATTTAACTTTATTGTGCCATATTTACAAATGTTGGCAACAGGAACATTATATATGACACATTATATCTAAAATTATTACTTCAGCAAGGCATGTCCAGTTTACATGAGCTATTACACTGCATTAAAAACCCATACTACCATGGACAGCATACAGCTAAGTAAAGGTATAGAAGTTCAAATAAACTATGGCAAACTTGATGAAAAAAATACATCCTTTGCTATTTTTCATCATAGATTGAAATCAATAACCCTGCCATAATCCCATTAACAATTATTTGTAAAGTACATTCTTGCATTTCCATGTCTTCTGTCTTTGTCTGTCTAGATGCTCCTGGAGGACTTAAAGTAAAGACAGCCAGCCTTAGTGACATCAGAGCCCAAACCACAGGGCAAAAGGCGTTTCAAGTGCACGGTGGGTGTTGATGTGCCTTCGCCAAGAGTGTCAGTCTGCCGCACTGTCACCGGGAGAACTCTTTCAGATGCCACAACGCCGATCGTGTTGCTGTTTGAAGCCGAGGCAGCTTCCCCTGGAGGTACACACGGCTCCGCGCTGGCTCACATTGTGTTAGCAGATATGAGGCGCGCTTGTTGTTGTTAGCACCAGAGCAAAGGGTTACTTTGGGGAAATTTGCGGAAATCAAAGAGTTGTTTGCGCTTAGAGGCATAGGTGAGTGGGTACAAGTATGTCATGTAAAGAAGGGCTGTCAAATATTCCAACAATCTATGCTTCTTTATTCACTTATCTTAAATCCTGAATGAATGAAAAGTCTGCAAACTCGAGAAGTCACACCTAAATGTTTCGTGAAAGGGTGTCTTAACAAATTATCTCATTGGATTCAAGTGTGATGAAAGTATTTTTATTTTTGGAACTCTTAAGAAGACATTGTTCTTGGAAGCACATCTTATTTTTAAGCAGATTCATGGCTAAAAGTTTCTTGGGAAATCTGACGGTTATATTCACAATATTTCTGTACAGCCTGAGGTGGAGTTCTCAAAATGTGGTTAACAAAATAATAAAATAAAAATTCTGTCAGTACAGTGTAGTCAACGTTTGAATCCACACAGCAACTATTGGTACCCCAAACAGTTTTTTTCACAAAATAATTACTTGAGTAGATAACTTGAAGTTCTAAACCCAGGGTTGAACCTAGGACCTATGGTTATTACTGTAGGTAAACTTACTTTGCAATTAAGTTACATTTTCTTAGTTAATTAAATGCAAATAAAATGCATTTGAGTGCTGCGTGTTTAGCTTAGTTAGTAGCACTGCAGCACATTTGCAGAGCTTACAGCTCGGTCTGGCATTGTGGGTTTGAATCCAGATGGCGACATTTTGCCAAATGAGATCCTGCCACTTCACTGTCTGATCAAATTAAGTGATAAAAGGTATAACATATATCTTAAAATGCAGTTGAGCCAAAGTAACATTTTAATGTGAGTTTATAAAAGTCTAAAAAAAATAAAAAATAAAAAAATAATAATAATATTGCGCTTTACAATGCCCAAGGCCTTCTCAAAGCGCTTACATATTTTTATTTTTTGGCATTATTCATTCAGTCCTCAGTCACACCTGATGGTGGTAAGCTACTACTACGGAAGCATGGCTGCCACTTTGCGCCTACGGCCCCTCTGACCACCACCGATCACAAATCACACACAACCGCATTCATTCATAGGCAATGTGGGTTAAGTGTCTTGCCCAGGGACACAACGACAGTGTGTGCTTGGATGGGGACTCGAACCACCGACCCTCTGGTTGAAGGACGAGCACCTACCCA
>JAVQKC010166029.1:0-11135 GCA_036025475.1 Philypnodon macrostomus
GGCAAAAACATTCTTCACAAACATCCAGACAAATCAAAAAAGTGATTAAGGTGCCCGTTGGTAATAGTTGTAGCAGACGTATGGGGCAGACGTATGGGGCAGACGTATGGGGCAGACGTTTAAAACATTTAATGCAACTGTTGCATCTAAATTGCATGTTTTTGTTGCTTTTTAATTGTATGGACACTTTAGTATGTAAATTGTATTGTCAGTTTTGCTGTCTATTCATTAATGATCATAATCAAAATAGCTTGGACTGTTCAATCTGTTTTTCCAGTTGTTTAGACAGTGCTGCATCGATGTGTAGTTACCATTTTACCCAGATGCCCTTCACCCACACTGTCCCCGGTGCCACCACCCTAGAACCCACACATGTAGTTTGCTGTAGGCCATGCTATACCCAGGACGCAGAGGCATAAATCAGCCTTTACATTGAGGTCAGCTGACCACATAGGACCAAGGAAAAATACCCCACATACTTCACATAATGTGGACAAGGCATGTGCATGTACTGTGGTTTTCTGCAGACCCGGAGCCAGTCACAGGAGACATGGAGTCAGCCGTGGCCGTGCAGCTTAACCCCTGGGTGGAGTACGAGTTCAGGGTAGTGGCCAGCAACGCCATTGGGACTGGAGACCCCAGTGCACCTTCCAGAGCTGTGCGGACTAAAGAAGCAGGTAGACCCTCCAGGCAACTACGGATCATTATGTATCAGGTTTAAGACTTGTGCAGCTGAAGATTTATTGCTGTATTGCTGATTTGACGCTTGTGCCACTTGACATATGGCTATATTGGCTATATTCCTTATACTTAATATACACAGTTCTAATTAGAAAAAAAGACCATATATCCTTTTACGTAAAAAGGGGCCATTTTATGCATTTTCTGTTCATTATCATAATTGTATGTTTCTAGATTAAAGATTTAAAATGTAAGGCCCTATTCCTCTCATCTAGCCACTCCCACTTCACTACTACAGCCAATAGAATAGAAAGAGCCGTAGTAGGAAGGTGGAGTCTCTTCACCTATAAAGGTGAAACCAAGTGTTTTTGAGGAAGTCAGTGCACTGAATAGTGAATAAAACAAAATACAATTCCAGGTATGTTTTTGATGAGGAAACAACTTTACAACGCGGAAAAAAGCCAAGAAAAGTCAATTTGGCATATTAAAGGCCCTATAATGTCATGGACTTAATATACAGAATAAAACACTATTTATGTGGAGCAAATACTCATTGAGACAGCATGCCTCACTAACTGCTCACATCTCATTAACAAAATGAAATAATTACAAAGGTCAGTGGTCATTTGGATGTGGCTTATTTAATCTGTTCTATCTTCTCAGCATGATTAATACACTAATTACTGTAACCACACGCTGATAGGGTGATCTATCTCCAAAGACACACGCTGTTAAGTGGAAGACACAACTTTTGAGATTTCCATATTATTATCATTGTGTAATTTAGGGTGAAATTGGGCCGATGTGGTCATTTAAAATTCTTAACAGCTAAGTTTTTTAGCAAGACTGTGGAATAAAAAGTTTTGTGTCATAAAGTTAGTGATGCATTGTTGACCTTTGTGTTTCACACAGTCCCATCAGTGGCACCCGCCAATGTAAGTGGAGGAAATGGCCGCCGGCATGAGCTTGTCATCTCCTGGGAGGTAAGGCCATGCACCAACATTTTGACATCAGAAAGGTCACAATAACAGGTCCTGGACTTTTAGGTTTAGCAGTGAAATTGTGTTAGGTTAAAGTTAGTAAATATATCCTGTGTCTGCTCCCACTTCTTTTAATGATGCAAAAGGTAATTAACATTCATCTTTCAAAGTGATTGGTGAAGAGTAAAAATTTGCCACCACACAGTTAAAAGTAAACCACCACCTGTCATGCATTTTTAATTACCCACTGTCCACTTTATTAGGCAGACATTATACCTAATAAAGTGTCCTGGTGAGGTCTTCTGCATACCTTAAAGACAAGACCACCTGGCCCCTACAACCACACCACCATCTTCTTCATTCTAAGGCTTGGTCTAACATATGTGCATGACTAATATAACACAGGCTGATGAGCTATTTGAGATGAGAAGCAGGTAAATACTAATGAACTAATGTGTACCTAATAAAGTGGACAGAGAGTGTATGCATTTTTTGAGGTACTTAGAAATCCAAAGTTCTGTGAGGAGCCTTTTTCATTTGACTGTAACACCCGTGTCTTCAAGCTATATGTTCAGTGAGTGGGTTCATAATCTTGTAGCGTATGTCATTATTGCGATGTCTTCACTAGATTGCTGGGAATACTTGTCAGATGGCATTAAACCAGGGCTGATGGGTGACACCTGTCTTCACGGAGACTAAGCCCGAGGGAGACACCTAAATGATTTTGACAATCAGTTCAGTTACATTTACTTGAGGTGTGACTTCCTTTAATAGATGTGGTTTTACTTCCTGCTCCATAGGGATTTACTGTATATTGTATAGCTACAATATGAGATGTAATTATAAAAATCCCCAAGAGCTTTTCGGTTGTTCTTACAGTAAATCTGAGCATAAAAGGTCATTTTCATTGTATCTATTTTAGTTGTCTCAGTGTTTAGCTTTTGTGTTTGGCGCAATACGTTGCTGTGAAGTAGCATTATAATTATAGGCTTTAAGCTGAGTACGTTCACAGAGCACACAGCAGGAGACTGTCTGCGTCAAGCATGTTCTCACTTACTGAAAAAGTGAGCCATAAAAGACAGAACAGCAGGGGGGACCCACTCATGGCAAATGAGTGTTCTAGTGTTAATATTAATACATTAACTTATAACATGTCCAAAGAATCAAAGTACAGAAAAGGGCAATATTAGTTGTCAATTCATGCACAATATACCGTTTTTATATGCTGCATTTTATAATTGTTTTTCTTTATGTTGTTGTAGCAGACATAAAAACACTTGTGGTAACCATTTGTCCTCGTGTACATGAGAAATTAATTTCCAACAAGATGAAATATACAGTATTTGATACAAAACAGCAGATCGCCCAACTGTTTAATAGTGACTTATCTCGAGTCTACAGGTTCCACAAGCTAAATTGTACACATTAAATTGAGTGCCTTGGTAACTGTTGAATCTTTTTTATCCAAGGCATTCATCATAATAATCTTGCAGGTATAAAATGTATTTTTAAGGTCAGTGGAATAATAGTAGTGGAAACCAGTAGATAACCACTGCATGCGATCCAGCTTGATAGCAATGGAAAGAACGCATTAAAAATACTCTACTCATACTCATACCTAGAAGCTGAAAAACACATACGGTGCATAATGCACATATAAATCAGCCTGAAGGCAGAAGGCATACACCAAGCTAAACCACCCAGGTGTGGATGCTGCTGTGACTCAGGAAGCAGTGACCCCTGTGATAAGCAAAGCATTTGAGACAAGCATTATAAGCAGCTGGATAACTCAAAGGTGCAGGTCACTGTCTGGCTCTCGCTCAGGGATAAGGTCTTTGAGTTTAAGGGGCACAGGTGAGGGCCCATTGTGAGGGCAAAGTGACCTCATTGCATTTGAGAGGGAAGCATCTCTCAAGTCCCATCTGGCGTTTCTTTTGAAATGTTCAAACCAACTGAGAAAGTGCTTCAATTTGCAGAGATAGAATTGTTTTTTCCAAAAATCTAGTTAAATTACTACAAACAAAACAGAAGTGTGACACAAGACAAATGACAGAACACATCCCAGAGGAAATTAAAACAGCAACAGCAATGAATAATCCTTAAAATCACAGTTTCTACTTGTTTTTGGATATATCACAAATCTAACTGAAGGGCAGCTTAAATCATTCAGTAAAGGAAATATGACATGTTACTATGAAGCTAAAAAGGTTTGGAAGTGGAGCAGGTCGGGGAGGTTTCTGATGAGAAATGTGACATCCTTAAGATCACAGCTTATTGCATATTAAACAGATACTTTAATATTCTGCTGCAAGTCCATTTAACTATTCAGGATGAGGGTCTAGGGGTTTTGACGGTACAATTTGGCCACAAAGTAAAATGTGCCGACACAGCAGATAAAAGCCATCCCGGGGATTGTACTGCGCAGTTCAGCATTGACCAGGGAACTGATTAAGATCTACTGAATTTTTAAAGAAGTCCCTCTCGAGAGACATGGGAATAGAGATTCACCTTTATGTGCAGGGGCGGCACGGTTGCGCAGTGGTTAGCACTCTTGCCTCACAGCAAGAAGGTCCCGGGTTAGAGTCCCGAGCCGGGCAGTTGGGGCCTTTCTGTCGGAGTTTGCATGTTCTCTCTGTGTCTGCATGTGTGTCACTAAAACATGTTTGTCAGGTCAACGCGCTCAAGCTAACCCTCAATCTGATCTACCTAACTTTGTTGTACCTTTTATGTATAATAAGAAATAAAGCACTTTAGAATAGTTATCAATGAAACAAAACGTTGATTGTAAACTCTGTATAGACCAAATGTGTTGAAGTAAAGATGTTATTATAGGAACTGTTTGGACAGCTTGGCTGGGAGCCAGGCTCAGGCCACAGCATGCCGTGAATCACTATAAGTAAAAGTGTGAATTTGTAATTGAGATGAGTATATTGGGTATATTAACAGGGGAGAAGTGAACAGATGTGCAAGCTACTGACAGTTATTCTTGTAGTTATTAAGTATGGAAGCCCAACTGCCACTGGGAAGATAACCTTCACATGAGCAGACGAGTACCTCAGTGGTGCATTATGGGAGATAATGTCCATTCCAGATGGGCTGGTGTTCAGTGGTACACCATTCCATATTTATAATTCCTAAGTGCCATTAGCTTGGCTATTATTACACACTCACAACATTCTTATAGGACACTGTACAGCTAAAGTGGCCCAGGCTCAAAATATACCATATGATAATTGGACACTGGTCATATGTGAAGCATATTACGTAAAACTGTGGCAATTATCACAAAGATTTTTTTTTTACACTGACTTATCTCTTTACGTTATGTCATGATTGTAAAATAGCATTGAGTTCACATGTATTCCTCAGAGTTAATGTACCCAAGCACTAATAAGCATTGTAACTAGTTAAAACTATAAAGATGATTTGTCTAACATTTCAGATTTATGCTCTCTCCTGTTTTCTTTTACCCCTAAATGTGTTGGGAAACAGTTCAGGCCTCCGACAGTGATCAATGGGGATAGATATTAAAGTAGATGGAGCAGGAATGTTAGCCCTTTTTGGCAGCAGTGGCGGCGTGTGAGCTCAGAGCAGTTCTGCCTCTCCAATCATCTGTGGCGAGTTGTCAGCGGCTGGACGGCCCATAGTAGGCAGGGTTATTAAGCAGGATGAATGACTAAACAGTCTATGCAGCTTCATTCAGCCGTCTCATTATAGCTGGCCGAGAGAGACAGCTTCTCGTTCTCCGGGAGCCACTGGGAGGACCATTAGCGGTGCCCCCACAGTCACCATCACTATCAATGAGCCCAGCAGGCCCCCTTCTCACCCACCAGACGTAGCTCACTTATAGCACCCTTTTAGACTTAATTCACCTCTATTTAAATTCCTTAAAGTTGCAAGTATTTTCTGACTTAACTTGGCGAAACAAGGAATCACGTCCGTTCACGTCCGCAGATACTACATGTGAACGCGATAACTCAAAAACAAAATGCCGGATCGGTTTCAAATTTTATACACAGTTACACAGAAGCCAAATTGGGATGATTTTGGTACTTCTACGATGAATATTAATTAAGCAATTAATTAATTTAATTAATTAATTAAATCACAGCTTAAGGTCTTTAAGGTCATTGATTAATTAATAAATTAATTAATTAATCAATGACATTAATGACCTTAAGCTTTTTGCCGGATCTTTTATGGACAGTTGCATATCATGAAGATGCTGAACTGGATTGAGTTTTGTACTTCTACGATTAATGACAATTAATTAATTAACTAATTAATTCCCTGAAGTACTTTAATTGAGCCATTAATCCTGCTTAACATAAACAAAATCTCATGAATGTTGTCACATTGATCCGGGCAATTGTATACTTAATGTACATAGCTACATTACAGAGGTCAAATAAAGAATGCCTCTATAGCGCCCTCATGTTTATGACCCCTATGGGACCCTGGACACACTTACTTTGGCAGAGAGCAATGAAACTTGGTACAGTGATTCTCCACAGTTACTCAAAATAAAATATCATTATGACCCCACCCTACAACAAACAGGAAGGCAGCCATTTTGGATTTAAATTGGGAGGTCAGGTATATTTGACAGCCTCTAACTTGCTCATACTTTGTCCGTTTAGGCTCAAACCTGAAATACCTAATTACCCCCTGGCCCTGAACACATCTGACCAATATGATGGCAGTTACCTCAATAGTGCCCCCTATAAACTGAAAGAAGAATGTAGTTTTAGAGAATTTTGCAAAATTTGGCAAAAACATTCTTCACAAACATCCAGACAAATCAAAAAAGTCAAATAGACCCTTCCCATTGTCATGGTTTTGGGACGGTTCCTTTTAATTGCTCGTTAACAATATAAAAACCCTTAGAAATCACACAATGTCTGATTAAGGTGCCCGTTGGTGCCAGTTGTGGCAGACGTATGTGGCCGTTTCGCCGATATACACCTTGCTGACGGGGACGACAGCACAGGCCTAGTTAATAGTTGGACAAAGGTAGCAAAAAAATTCTGATGAGCCAAAGATTCCATGTGTTGGAGCCAGAATTGAATTTCTTGTTTACGTGATTTATTACTACCCTTTGTCATCATAATTAGTGGTTTAGTGGCTGATTAATTATAAATAGCACAATGCCACCCTCTAGTGGGGCATTTAGAGGCCCGCTGTCACACCTGTTAAAAG
Organism: Philypnodon macrostomus; assembly: GCA_036025475.1. Taxonomy (NCBI): domain Eukaryota; kingdom Metazoa; phylum Chordata; class Actinopteri; order Gobiiformes; family Eleotridae; genus Philypnodon; species Philypnodon macrostomus. The sequence continues at coordinate 6,861 of JAVQKC010166029.1, forward strand.
AGGGTGGTGCTTGCTGCTGGAGAGAAGGAGCGAGGAGGAGACACTGTTTAGTGACCGCCACATTTTGTATTTAATTTTGTTTTTGTATATTTTTCTGTTTGAACTGGAAGTCAACCACCGATGAATCAAAGGTTTAATAAAGAAGTCCAAAGATCTCCGCGAGTGCTAATCGTTCATTTACTGTTTGGTGAGTTACTAACCTCCTCCAGGCAAAGAAAACTAGCCACCACACCATGTAAATGTAAAAATAAAAAAATTTGTCTGCATAATTAAATTTAACAACAAATCTTTTAAATTATATACTAATCATAAGTAGAGAGAGTGATGCTGAGGCATATATGATGAATAAATACTACAGCTTTATAAGTAAACTGTACATTAGAAACTAAGCATAATTACCTAAGCCAAGGACTTTACTCCAAAACTACTTTTACAATTACATTTTGGAATACATTTTTCAAAATCATCACATGGTTCCAGATGAAGTATTATGATGAAAATTGGATTGGATGTGGTTCACAAGCAATACACTGAAGCAGAAGTAGTAGATATTATATGTTTTACCATATCGCCACCTCCTATTGCAATTCCTCATCAAATTCAGTAAACTCTGCTCATTAACTGTCTCACTGTGACAGAAATGGAACATCTTTTCCAAGAGCTCACTATTAGCTGATCCAAAGCTCTTCTGAACTGTTTACGAGTGTCTGTGGCTAGCATCCACCGCACTCATGACTCCATCTGGACAAACTGGCACTATCCAAAAGGCAATATGTCACACAGCATCTCAGCTGCTGGTGCAGAACTTCACCAACTGTTGACCAAATGTATCGGAAGATGTACAACTTTTGCAAACCACCAAAATAAGCTTGTCACATTTCTTCTATAATCGGTCTGTTGCCTGGTTATTGACAAACCTCAAATAATACAGTTCAGCTGATTTGTCATGTGGTCAGAGCTTTCTCATAAAAAAACACTTCTTGCATTTTAAGAACTAAATCACATTAGTAAATAGGTGTGGGTGATATGGCAATAAAAAATTAAATGGTTATATGAAGTTATAACAATCTGCTAACCTGGTATGATCGTTAAAATTGTGATACAGTGCATTCATTTATGTTCTGCTCTTCACTGTCATTTTACTGTAACAATGACAGCGCTCATATTATTAAAAAAAAAGTGTTATGCTGAACATTGGATTGGTTGTATACTGAATTTGTAGTAGTTTTCTGTGTAGGACCCATTCACCTAAACAAGCATGTCTTTGAGCGGTCTGCCAGGGCCAGACTGGGAAGTAGAGGTGGTCACTGGAGTTCCTGACAGACTGGCCTACTTTCAACTGCTGAAAAAATTAATTATATATATATATATATCATTTACAGCAATATAAAATGTATGCCTCCCTCCACCATTGCCTTTCTTCTATATATTTAATCATATTGATAGCCTGATAATGGATGCTTCTTAGGTTTTGAAAAGATTGGAGGCTTATCTCAGTGTGCTCAGTGAGCCATTATCCTCATCGTAATTCCTAGCATCATACAGTATTTACAGGGAGGTCTGGGCAATATCTGCAGATCAGAGCCTGTCTGCCTAAATAATATATAGCCTACATTCATTTTCACATCAAATGAACAAATGTAAGTATAGGCTGAAATTCAATTAGATGCATATATGTAGCAGCAGTAAGCTAATCTTGAAAGTGACCTTGATCCCTATCTTGCTAAAACTCATTCAATTATAAGTCAGATGTCAATAACTCTCAAACGCACTGTCTCTGCTGTAGAAGCTGTATGTTTCAGTTCAGCTGTATGTAGCACTAAAACTATATCCTTTTCTGGCTCTGTCACAATATAGTTAGTTTTTATTTTGAAGTAGTCAAAGAAAGTGTTTGGTTGCTGTTATAGAAACTCGACATGTTCCCCTTATTCAGACGTGCTCCTGTCTCTTCTCTCCAAAATCTGCTCCCTCCTGCAACCCACCGGCCTAACTGGGAAATCCACGGTAGTTCTGGCATTTGCCAGTCCATCTCTGGAACCCACAGTAACACAGAGAGGACATGCATCACGCAAGAAAAGAGCTTACTCTGCTAGATGCACCCTTTATAGTGGAGAACTAATAATAGTGAGTGAAGAACTAATAAAACTAGCAACACAAGTTGCATAAAAAATAAAGTTTTTTTTTTTATAATAAATCGTTAAAATGTTTGAAAAATGCTTGACCAATAGTGGTAGAGTTTTATTTTAGTCCCATCCTGAGTTTGCTGCCACAACAACTACTATTAGTCAAGGTGCTAAACCACAAACTCAGATTTGATGTTGCTATAAGCAAGAAGGAGACACTAAAGTAAAATAATAATCACAGGGTCAGTTAGTGAAAACGATTTCTTATTTTAGTAAACCTTCAGACAATGGCTTTAAACTGTTTAATGGGTAATCATACATATTTTTGACCCAGATATAGCATACATTTTGCCATAGCATTCAACTAAGAAAAAAGTATAAATTATAATTAAGAAAATGCTTATAATTGGCTATCTGAACTTGTTCTAGGAGGTAAAGATTGTCTGTAGTCCAGGAGAGGGACTAAAGTAAAACTACTATTGTTCAAAGTGGAAACCCACAAAGTTTGGTGCCAACTTTCAACTAAGACATGGACCAGTGGCAGCCACTGGTGAACTGCTCTCTGTTGTAATCAGTGACAATTCACACCACAGACTTTCAGGCGCAGCTCACCGACGACTCTGCCGGTATGCTGCTCCACGCTGCTCGAGATGGGATTGAAACCTATTTTGAGAGTAGCTGCTGCGTCACCCGCGTCAGTATCCGGAGGTAATCTCGGCTAAACAGGAAGACCCGGAGCTCCAAAAATAAAACTTCTGCTGTACATTAAAACAAAAAGCACAGAAGCACGTAGAAGTGAAATAAACATTGAGGCATCTAGTTGATTACAACCCAGGCACATGTTTTACCAGGATTAAACACAGAAAGAGAAGGCATGGGACTGTATAGACACAGCTTTTGGGGGTAAGTAATTCATTACAGAAGTATAAATGAACTTTTAGAGGCTAGTGCTATGTTTAGCTGCAGACATGCTCCAGTGTTGCATCCATCTTATCAAATAGGTTTGTTTTGCCTGTTTTTGACCCAAATCACAGAGATTCAGTGTAAAAAACAGAGGGCAGATCTACACGAGCCACTGCTGAACCGGTGAAGTCTCCGGTGTGAATTGTCGCTTTTGAGGTGACGTGCGTGAAACGTTGTGCTGAAGTTCCACTTATGCGGGACAGTTTGGTAGAAATTTGGGTTATGCAACAATTATTCTAATTCTCTGTGTATTTTTTATACAAAGTGGGTGCAAAACGGATTTTAAAGGGCAATTATACGCATTTCTGACCCAAGTATCATAGGGTAAATTTCCCATAGCATTCCAGACGTAGAATACTTTTAGTGAAGAAAAAGTACTCTAATAAAGTGAACATTTCCGTGTGCTGTAGACCCGAGAGAATACTACTGAAGGAGCCTGGCCCACACATTGCAGCTGCAGTGGGACAGCGGGCCCCTAGGAGGACCCTGAGTAACCCCCAGAGGCTCTGTTCACAGCACGGTGTAAATTGTCAGGTGAAGAACGAGAGTGGGAAGACTGGCCCTTCAGATGCTGTGTGAGCAGCTGCCATTGATTTTCAGTTCCTTACAAACAGTCCCCGGAGAGAGCAGCACTATGGCCTGCAGCGCCTGGCACAGCTCCAGCACAGAGGCCCCCACCCTCACCGCACACACAAGAAGAGGTCAGAGACAAACCACTGCTGAAAGAACACCATTCTACAATTTAAAGGTGTAATTTTAAAGTTTCCTAAAATAATGCTTAAAAAATGCTTCAAATTGACTGTCTGACCATGTTCCATGATGTAGAGTAGGTCGTCTATAGTCTGCAGAGGCCAGGGGAGACCAAATTAATTGTGCAAATGAACCTCCAGGAACTGCGTGCAGCGTGCAAAACTGTACTAGTTCATAAAGTGTAGGCTTATATTAGGCAAGGCAAGTTTATTTGTATAGCACAATTCATACACAAGGCAATTCAAGGTGCTTTACAGAAAAGACACATAATTAAAGAACATAATACAATTAAAAACACAACAATAAGATTAATTAAATTTAAAAATTAAAAGTTTGAAGATAAGAACCACATTCAGTTGTCATATGCACAGCTAAACAGAACAGTTTTCAGCCTGGACTTAAACATTGTAAGAGTAGAGGCCAGTCTAACATCTTCAGG
>JAVQKC010166036.1:0-21356 GCA_036025475.1 Philypnodon macrostomus
GCGTTTAATAAAGTTTGACTGACTGACTGTTTTGTTTCGCTTAATGCGCCTTATGGTCCGGTGCGCCTTATATATGAAAAAAAAATTGAAAATAGACCATTCATTGACAGTGCGCCTTATAATCCAGTGCAATATACCATTTTTAAGTGCCTCTTTATGCCTCAAACTTCCGCAAGCAAGCAAAACACTGTTAGTGGGTGTCAATCATTTTACTGCATTGTTGCCTGATTAGGACAATTTAGAAGCTAGATTAATTTAAAACTTTCAGGCCCGACCTGAAAAGTATGCACTGTGGCCCCCAATCAAGTTACCCCACTGCAAGGCATAATGTAAGGTGTGTTGCTAGGGGTTGTCATATACCATAACACCCGACCCTATGTGTGGGCTTTTTATATCCTAAAGAACTCACAGACAAACTGACAGGTAAGATTAGACCTGCATCCGACTACATGTCCTTACAATGCAAGCATTTCCGTCCTCCAATTTAGTCAATTTGTGCTTCTCCCTGCTTGGCTGTGTGATGGATGCCCAGAGTGGTTGGCAGTGGATGGGAGATTATGCTTTGATGTCCAGGCCCAGACTGTTAGAGTATTCAGGTTGACTTTGATAAACCCCATTATGGTGTCGCTATCTCTCCCGCTCATTCTCTCGCTCACCCACATGCATTCTCAGAGGACCGCAATGGGGCAAAAATACAAGGTTGGTCAGACACTGCGTAAAAAGCCAGAGATGTAAAGGAAGATTCCTAAATAGGTGACATATTTGTGGAGAAAGTTCTGATGTGACTGTGTTAGGAATGTATAAGGCGGAGCTAAAAAGATATAGTCAAAACACGTCCAGTGTTCTGTCTTACTTTACCAGCATCCAAAAATTTGTTGATGATATTTCAACCCAAGATGTCTGCAAAGAGGAGGGTCATTTAGTACTATTTGAAAGTGAAGTACCAGTAACTGACCACCTATGCCATAATTTGTATACCATATAATATATGCAACTCAATTGCCATAATTTCAGAAACAATATTTTATCATTGCCCCATGTTCTGGAGTGTTACCCTATTACTATTACAGTGGCCCAAAAGTACTGACTACTAGTTTTGTAGAGAATAGGCACACTTCATTCGGTATGTAGGTGCAGAGCTGCTAATGAAAAATGTTCACAACTCTATACAATACAATAACTCTACACAATACTATATTTTATGTGTTAAAATAAGACAGAAGGGCTGTGGGAGATGTGCAGCACTCAACATGCAACGCCTCATTCACTATGTGCCACTATCTAAATTGAAAAGAGTATTTATACTAACTTCAGGGATCAAAAGTTAATGGAGGCAGTCATGCATCAATGGAGTTACATAAAAATGTTCGTCAGAAAAAAAAGAGCAAGATAAGTACATGCTTTTAAAAGATTTTTAATTTTTGCAAATTGGCTTTTTGTGTCTGATAGAAGTGGTGCGGGTGGGGGTTGAAGGGACATTACTGCAAGACTTCTAATCAGACATCAGAAGGGGTAATAATAGGAAAATGTGAAAAAAGAGAAGGATCAAATAAAGATCTTTGTGCCAAGTAATGAAAGAGGACTCTTTAATTCATGGGCTAATCACATGAGGCCTTAACACAGACTGTACAAAGAGGAAAAAGTAATGGTGACTTAGCAATGGGGACATTCAACACATGGGGACTGATTCAGTGAAACAGCATTTACCCCCTTACAGCAGGACCTTGTGTAAACTCTTTTTGTCAAGCAGTGTCTTTGTTTAATCCCATCAGTTTGTTGGACGAAAATATAATTTGAGTTGCTTCACACGTTATCAACACGAGGCAAACGGCTGCCTTGAGCTGATGAAATCCCTCTCACATTTAATGAAAGGAAAAAAAAACAATCCCAATCAGGATTACACTCTAAACATTCAATGGAGATTTTAATGACTGTTGACAAAGACAGGCTGTAATAATGCTGGGTCCAAAGATTCAGAGGGGCAGGTCTCCTTATACACATGTGGTCATAGGGGCTAGTTAGACTTTACAAACATGACATTCTATTTTTGTCAGAAATGATAAATATTGAACCAGTACATTAAAATAAAGATGATAGCTACAGTATATATTAAGTATTACATGATTTGTTTTATGAAATTTAAGTTTTGTTTTAGAGAGCAAGTTCAAAAAGTAAAATAAGCTCTATTGTCCAGGATGTACCCTGACTCAAACCCATAGTTTCTGGGATAGACTCCAGCCAAACGCAACCCCTTGTCAGGGTTATGTGACAGTTTGGGGGTTTTGTGCTTGTCATGTGTTTCCTGTTGTGGTCTGACCTCTTGTGTCGTATCAGTGTTTTTCCACTCCCGTGTCTGTTTCCGCCGCACTGATTGCCTATTCGATCCTGATGGGTTGCACCTGTCCCTGTCGTCACTGGGTGTATTTAGTCCTGGTCTGCCCGTCTCCGTGCGAGTACGTCCAGTATGGTTAGTTGTTTCTGCCGGTGTGGCTAGTTTGTGAGCGTACTCTGGATTTTGATTTGTATTGTAACTAACTGTAACTGTAACTGTAACTGTAACTGTGTGTGAAGAGCACAATAAACTGGTGAAGCATACCTTGGAGTCTGAGCAATTGAGTCCTACCTGAACACCCCTGACTAAAGGAAAAAATATTCATGTAAAATATAAACTGAGATGTAGCTTAAAGGTTTGCAAGTAATTAGAACTAATGTCTACTAATAGTCAATAAGTTCCTATACAAATCCAATTCAGATAAATGACCATATTAAAGACAATGGAATACACTATTAGTAAAATGCATTTCACAAAATTTTTCTGTTTGCTGACTAAAAAAGGCCTGATTTGGTGGCTGAGCTCCTCTAAGCTGACATGACATAACCACAGATGTTTGACAAGCAGCGTGTAAAGAGATCCACAGTTAGCAGTTAAAATCCTTGCTATAGCGTTAGCACCGAGAGCAAATGAATGTTTAAGCCACGCCAAAGCCGCACACTCAATTTAAGCATTTCTACTGAGCTTTTTTCTTTCTTTTTTAACCACAATCTAAATTTCTACAAATCCTCAAAGCACGATAAAATCAATGACTCACACTTCCCCTTCTTGATCACAGTCAATCTCTGCTATAAGCCATAAACACACAAAGAGGTAGTTTTGAGGGGTTAGGTCTAATCCTGCCACCATTTTGACCCAGTAATTCATATTCAGACTCTTCTGGATGTCATTGTGGGGTGATCAAATAAACACAGTCACAGTGAGATTAGTTTGATGTGTAATTAAAAGTAAAATATTCCCTTTGCATTCACATTTACATGCAACAGTTGGATACAACAGGCAAACAAGTGCTTCAAAAATGATGAAATGTAGCCCACTAACCAGAAGGCTGTTAATTCAGTTCTTAACCTGCCATCGTGTGTGTGGTGGCGGTCTAGGAGGTTATAGGCACGACATGGCTGCCTCATTTATGTCAGTAAGCCCCAGGACAACTGTGGATACTGAGGTTTCTTACTACAACCAACGTGCAGCTGTGGAGTGAATGGAAAATTCAGCTTTGCAACAGACACTTAATTGAAAACACAGTAAAATCTTCACAAAATCCAAAGGTTCATAAAATTGGCAGACCTTTGAAATACTGTCAAATTAAGTGTTGCCCCGAAGGCGACAAAAATTCTCAGCCTGAGCCGCACAGATTCAACGTAATCTATTCTAATTTAAGCAAAAAGAAAATTACATCCTTGCGGCACACAGCTACTATGTAAGGAAAGGGAAAGAGATTCTGATCTTACTTGAATTTTTACATCTTACCAAGTGTCTCAAGAGGATTATTGCTGAATATTTAAGTTGGCTAAATGTGGTCTGGTTTCGACAAAAGATAAAAAAATAATGGTCAATTGAAGTGGCGGTAAGTTCACTTCACACTCACAATTCTCATCGATGCAAGCTGCAGGCAAACCACCTACCAAGCTCTTCCTTTCAGAAACACAAGTACAAAATGAAAAGGACTTTTTGATCTGCTTGTTCAGATGTAGCCACGCAGCAGAAGTCCACATCGTTGTTTATACACGAGGACACAGGAGTTGAATACAAAGTGGAGTGGATTCCCATCTTGTCTCAGTCTTTGATTATAAAAGCCCTTCTCATAAGTAAACAGACAAGATCAATCACACTTGCAGCAGTAATGGGAGTATTTCAATGGAATTATTTTTACAAACAACATGATGCTTGTGTTCGACCATAAACACCATTATAATAAACTCTCTGGGTCGTTACAACCTGTGCCATTAATACATTCATTGATGTATATTTTACTCCCATTTCTTCTGTAGACTTTGTACATATTCAATACATATATTTTATGATAGCTACTGTGATCAAATTAATACAATTTGTTTGAGTTTGTATTAAATCTATATTAAATCTATATTAGGGAATTTATTATTATACAGGAGTATGACTCTTTCTTTATTATTTTCCATTGTATGGTGTAGTTCTGTGCAAAAAAGGCCATAGGCCATGGCTCTGCTGGTGAAAAATACATATACATCAAAACAGTCAGCCCACGTTTATGCTTCACGCTAGGCACGGCTCAGAATGGGTGATTACTGCATGGTATATCAGCAGAGTGCAGATTGTCCTGAAATCACAGCCTGTCAAATACTGCCTGTACCCACTACACATATGCGTGGCTGCCCGAAAGTGAATAGGAACATGCGGGAATGGACTGAATCAAGAAGTAAAATACATTTTCAGCATTGTTTCAGCCAAGTAAGTATGTAATTTATCGCTAAGAACACACAATCACAGTGCGTGGAAGAAGAATGATAAAGTCTTAGCTGAACCAAGGTTCTCAAATGGCAAGTCCAAGAGATGCATTGTGCGTTTGTGTGTGGTCAGTGTTATGTTTTGTATGCATGCAGAGGCCTCATTAGAAAGCCACAGAAACCAATTGGCATGTATACAATAATGGGAAAAGCAGTGTCAGCTCAATGAATATTCAGAAAGCCTTGAGGGGGACATGGAGCCATCCCAATATTTTATCCTTTGTCCTCTCAGCATGGACATACACTATTCACAGCCATCCAACCCTCTCTGTACTGCTGAGTGCCATTGTGTTTGCCAAGCAGAAATCACCTTATACCTGGTTGTGTCTATAGGAGATGTTATCATAATATTCTGGTTCAGACATGGGTTAGTCCTGTTTTAGTCATGGTTTAGAACTGGTTTGGTATGGTTATTCTTGATGTGAAAAGTTTGAGAACCACTGTTATAGTCTTTATCTGTCTGATTTAGTCGACATTCAAGCCTCAGTTTGGTCCTGGCTCATGGTTTAGTCCTAGGATTTGTTTTATACCCAGTTTTCACTCGTAAAGCCAACTTTCAACTTCTGCACAATTTTACATTCAAAAATATAGTTAGTATGTGTTTGTTTTAACGTTAAAACAAGGTTCTAAAGTCGAATATTTCTCCACATGATCCACCAAAACAACACGTCTTCCTAAGAGCCCCAGTTGTCATGGTGGCGGCAGTGAGCACGTCACAGAAGGTCCGATAGTTGGAACTTTAAAATTGTAGTGTGAAAGCAAATGTTTGTATGCCAAATAAAGAGAATGGAATAATTTATAAGCTCTAAGTGCTGACTTTCGAGCAGTCGTGTATAAATATATATACATATATAATTACTTGGAAAAAGTCCCACAGCGCCATGCTTGGTTAAATAACAGTTAGTTAATCACAGTGTAGTTGCATCCTGGTTCCTAGTAATTGCTTTAGCATACAGGCCGCATGCTAGGTTAATTACCTGTTAACTAAGGGTTAATTACGAGGTACCTACATCTTTGTTACCAGTTACAGGTCGGGACTTTCTGTTATGAAATGTGTTTGAATGATTTTATTCTTTATAAATAATTATTTATGTATTGGTGTTTTTTGTAATTACTTGTGTGATATGAATAAAAAAAATGTGTCTAAAAAAGTTTTTGCGTGATTACAGTTTAATTACAGAGTATGACGTAATAAATATGTAACTACAATGTAATTACACTGTTATTATTTTGTAATTAGACGGTAATAGCAGTGTACATGGTGTATAATTACAGTGTTATTACAGTGAATTTACAATGTAATTGCAGATTTATTACTGTGTAAGTACCTAGGAAAACTTTATGTCTTCTGTCTTGCTACTGTTTGTAGTTTGCCTGATTGGAGCTATAATGACAGCTGCCAGCGGTGTGTGGGCATGTGTGTTTTGTGTTCTATACCAGCATTGTGATTAATCGAGCTTGCCAAATGGAAAATTAAATGCCAGTAAGGCCACTCTGCTGCCTTGTAGGCTGTTTGTGCGAGTGAACGGATGACCACACGATCGACTTGCTGACTTTTGCTTTAGTCTTTGCACTCGGCCATCTGCCAGGGACGTTTCTGTTGTTCCGATAGACAAATATAGCCCTAATTGACTTGATAGTCTTCAATGATGTACAATCAGTGGTCTTAGAAAGAAATGGATAACAAGCCATCAATAATGTAATAAATAACAAAGTCATGAGCACTTTGAGATCTGACATTGTTGAATATCTATGTGAAAACCCTGTAAAAACGCCATCTAGTTGCATTTTCAAGTCATGATTTCATTAAATGAGTCAAGTCTTCTCACCCCATCAAATACTTGACACCTCCTAAATGTACATGTTCTTAGGAAATGCATAGGACACTACACAAGCTGTTCCACACCTCAGGAATGGTAAACATCAAAATATAGCTTGTGCATAACATTTCCAACATTGTGAAAAGAGTGGCAGCCAGTACATTGTGGAGTCTGTGAAAGGACAATTGAAAGATCTTATATTTCAGATTGGAGATATATTATATGAACAACTGTATCTTGCAATTCCTCAAAATAAAAGACTCCAAATGACCTAATGGTCAGATGTATGGATAGTGACCTAAACACTATCCATACATCTCGAAGTCTATGAAATGATAATATGCATTACCCTTATGACCACTTTCCCACATTGGATATGCCATCCACATACCCGCCGTCATTTCCCATATACTGTGATATTATTGCATATTGAATATTGAATTGAATCTACCCTGAAATGTTAGGATTACTCTAATTCTGTAATCTTGTCATGCTCTTGCCCTCCTTCATTGTAAAACATTAATGCCAACATGGTTTCTCCTATAGGCAAAACAAAAGCTTGTCATTACCTATTTGATTACCCCTATGCCAAATGTAATTTAGTGTAGGTCCCTGTGGGGTCAGGCTTTTGTACTTAGATGATAAGCTGGAATAAGCGTGCAGTCTTCCAATCTACTGCCACGGAGCATGGAGAAAATCAGGAGGTGAATGTGCCTGTAATAAAACTCTCCAGTCATCATTCATAGCCTTTCAGCTGGTTTTATTAGACTTTTTTATCCCTGTGTGTTAATACATGAAGTCCCATGGGAAGTCTTCGACTGAAAAAATGGGAGTAAAAACACTTGTACAGTGTCCTTCAAAAGCCTGCCACAACGAGGACTGATGAGCCACTCAAACACAAAAACACCTGAGTAATCATGATCATAAGAGGTTAATTCTTGGAGATATTTGAGATGGGTTGATCCAGATAATGTGAACACTGATAAAGAAACCAGTACAATCACACAGGTACCTAATAAGGCATAAGAGTGAGGCGCACAGCATGACAGCCACCGATCCACCACGGTGATAGGATAATGAAACAAAGAGCCCCAGGGGAGCTGTTATGGCTACACAAGAAGAAAGCACACCGGGAAAAAACACATCTACAAAAGCCCAGCTAATTTCTACAGCATTTCTCAGACCAACAATGCATCCTGGGAACACTGTTATTATGGCAATATTGGCTAAAAGTAAATACATATAATTGAAATGATGTTAAGGTCTTCCATCTGACAGAAACTTAAAATTCAATCCAAATTCAAACATTTGTGACCAATACATTATGTTAAAATATAGGTCTGAATTATATTCTGGATTCATTTGTTAGTTTAGTTCTTCGTTCTTCTGATTTAATCCTTGATTAGCCCTGTTTTTGTTCTTGTTTGGTGCTGGTTTAGTCAATTTTGTCTAGTAAGTTTTATTCAAACTACATGAATACATTTAGTTGAAATTACAATATTGAAGAGCATATCCAGTTACAGCAGTACTCATTGTTTTATCTTGCTTATCAAATGCTGTGCAGCCCTAGCACTCTGCACCGTACACAGGGGTTTAAACAGGAAAGGTGCCAACAGGAGTGAGATGCGTATTGTATAAACCAGCACATCAGCAAATACAGTACATGTTCTGCTTCACTGCTTCTATAAAAGAAAAACACAAACCCCCAAACAAGGCCACTAATACAGCCTACAGTTTACATTGGACTTCCAGCTACAACCGACTACAACAGTATCTGTATGTGAGCAGCAGCAGGCAGGGCTAACAGACCTCCACTAAGGGGTGGGAAGAGTAGAGGCAGCCTGATTGATCTGTGGCCTGATTGGTAATTGGCTAGGAGTGCCTGAAAGAGCCAGAGGACATAAATATTAGCCATGCGGCTGAAAAAGTCTAGGCAAGTTTCACAAGGAAGATAAACTATGGCCGGCCATCCCTTGTGTGAAAAAAGGCTTCTTGTGCGATGTGCCAGTTACTCCATACATACATCTAACTAAACAATAGCAGAATTTCTTTACTTTTTTAACCTGGAATAGGAAAAGTTACAATAAAACAATTCAAACAAAAACATGTCACACATAGAGGCATTTGGCATGGTATGGCTGCCACATCTCTATCAGTCAACCCCAGGGAATCAAGCCCTATTCCACTATGCAGAACGAGACGGAACGGGTCTGCCCAAAGAGGAATGTGTTTCTAATTCCATTTTTCTGGAAATTCTTGAAAGTGAATTTGTCTAAGTTTCATGAGAATTGTGTTTAGACCAAAATAGATCATTTAAAATTAGTTTTATACATCAATTGTGGCATCTATGAGCTACAACACTCAGCTACAACGCTGATTAATAAAGTCAAAATGGTGGCTCTGGGGTAAGTTGAGCCATTTGGCCAGGGGTAAATTGAGCCTATATGCCTATATGTCTTAAATCTAGATTCTGAAATTGTATGATTACAGACTGGGCATGATTGAATATGCCTTGATTTGAGTGCAAAACAAGCAGGGGAGCAACCACTGATGTTCTTGAAAGAGCCACCAGTGATGTTCTTGAAAGAGCCACCAGTGAAGTGAGAGAAGGAAAGTCTATTCAGCAGCAGCAAAGGATGCTCAAATATACAGAATGACACTGAACCTTACCTTATCTTACCCCAGTCTCCCTATATAGAGCAGTGAGGCTGCAGCTAAAGCTACATCATGCTAGCGGTTAACAACTAACTACTTCCTGTCCAGACATTGCTTTCTGAGCCACCATGATATTCTCATTCGCCAGTGTATCACATTCTCCACTCGCTTTATAAAGTCATACCTTGGTTTGTGTTTAATGTAATCTAAATGATAAATTACATGTTGAAGTAGCGAGAGCTTGCAACCACTGTCGGGCCATAACAGGAAACAGCTGATGCTAACATTAGCTAGCTTTACGTCTATAATTTCACTGCAACATTTTGCACTTCCCCTCTCGAAAAACATCTTATTTATCACAAGAACCGGATGGGCTGTATAAGAAAACTTCTTTCGATTTTATTTTGTCTCATTTTCTCTCAAATATGGATTATCAATTATCCAATAAATGCGCAGCAGTGAGTGAGTTGCTCCGCCTCAAGCGATCCAGATTGTAGAATCCCCCCCAAAGCGTCCTGTCCTGTTCTGACCTAGTGGAAAAGGGCCTTATGGCTCCTGTGGTAGCTTACCATCATCACTGTGACTATAGAGTAAATGAATGTTGTAAATTATTTTGGATGTCTTCTACATAAATCAAAGCCATGATTATTACCAGTGCCAATAATCTTCGTGCATGAGGTTAAAAAGAAGAAAAATAGAGGGCTTGCATACTGATTTATGTGTTTTTTGTTGCTGTGTGGTTGTAAATGAAACTAAGATTGAAAAATTGCTGATTGGTTCGGGAACAGGTAAAGTGTTTCAAGCCCGGGCCATGTCAATCGTCATTATTACTGTCATGGGCAAAAGTAATTTCTAAAATCAATGGACATACACGGCACTATAATGATGCTCATATTTCATGGCTTTGAATTATTTAGGATTCAGCACACAGCACAAAGTGAATGTGCCTGGATCAAAAAACCACACAGAAGTCTATGTTACTTGGCATGGCAGGAAGACGAGGAGAAAAGGAAATGAAAAGGGCTAGTGTTAGTACTACAGAGAGATCAGTGAGCATGAGCTGCAGTGTCATGAACCTCTTTCACAGCTGCGGAAGGTGTGCCTGCAATGCTAACACGCTACATCCATTTCGTTTGGCTAAAGCAGGAGCTGTGCTAAGAGGAGACAGGTGAAATTGGCACTTTTTCTATTTCAGATAAAGGACATTGACTGGACTGGCAGCTGACTTTGAAACAGCCAAGACAAAGAAAAGGGTAGAAAAATGTACTGGTTTTATTAGGCGATATAGCCAAAATGTATACCGTGGCATAGGCCTATTTTTTCTATTATGATGGTATATTGCTTTCTTCTTGTTAAATGATAGTAACTCGTGTATTCAGATTTTAATGCTTGTACATTTATGACGTAAAGTAAACAGTTTTATGTACCAATCCAAACAGCATAAAAAATACTCATAAAAAAGTAGAAAAGTCCAAAATTCAGGAGGTATGTTCTCAAGAATGTGATGGAGCAAAAATAATAAACATGTATAATAATAAACAGACAAATATAAAATGGTATTCAGTATAAAAGTGCCATATTGCCCAGCCCTCTGCTAAACTTGCATTTCCCACATTGCAAATGAAAAATTACACCTCCAAAAGAAAAATAAACATTAGTGCCAAACATTGGTTAGAAGGTCAAGACGTTGAAGTCTGTTTTATTGCAGTGGTGCAGTGGGTAGGTGCTCGCCCTTCAACCAGAGGGTCGGTGTTTCGAGTCCCCGTCCAAGCACACGCTGTCCTTGTGTCCCTGGGCAAGACACTTAACCCGCATTGCCTATGAATGAATGAATGAATGAATGTGGTGGTGGTTGGAGGGGCAGACTGGCAGCCACCCTCTCTGTCAGTGTGCACCAGGGCAGCTGTGGCTACACAAGTAGCTTACCACCACCGGGTGTGACTGTGGAGTGAATGAGTAATGTAATGTAAAGCGTCTTTGAGTCTTGAGAAAAGCACTGTATAAAACTAATGCATTATTATTATTGTCAGGTATAAAGCAACCCCGTGTAGAATTTGGACCAAAGGTAGATCAACTCATACGGGACACATCGCCTCCACCAACCCATTAATGTTCAAATACATGTAGCTCCCACAAAACACTTAAGTAACTTCAAAAAGCCTAAACTTACACTACCTTTTTAGTTTTCATGTCAAAATGAGTTTTACAATGAGACTTCTATAGGATTAGACCATACTGCACGGTTGTCTTCAGCTCTCCAAATGTTTATGCAGTAATTAATTGTGCCATTTCTCATTGAAGTTATCTATTGTCCCTCTTGATTAAAATCTCCATCTCAAGTAAATGCCTGTCAAACAGATGTCATAACATAAATGTGAGCGTCTCTATTTAAGTTGATGTAACCAATTAATTAAGAAATAGAATTATAGACAAAAGAATAGATTTGCCATTCTCCTTTGTTTATATTGGGGAGTGCATCTCATTGCTGGCATTTCTGTGCCATTGTGCTAATTTGGACATGAATTTATGCAAATGGAGCCCTAAATGCCATGATTTGCCGCCGGTGATAGACTTTGGATACTAGTGTTACAGACAGAAGTTGGCTTATTCGATGTCTAGTTAAAATAAAAAGTGAAGTCTCAGTCAACACCCTCCAAGAGTAAGGAGTCCATCTCGTTGGTTCAATTTTCAATTTTCCAGTTTGAAGTTCGTCTCAGTTCAATCTAGTGGGCAAGCCTTTTTATAGAGGCTCCATATATCCTCTTTCAAGTCATAATCCTAAATGTCATTTGACTCATTTCATTCTCAAAGTGATTCTCAGTCCAGTTAGCTGATATTGAAGGCACTTAGATCAATCAGTGTCTTCTTGATTATGCATTCATTAGGCCCGGCCTGAATTCCCAGTGGACAACAATCAGCAGTAATCAAAAAGAATGCACGCTGACCTGTTTGATTTACAGTCTTTCAAATGATGGAAAGATTTGTAGACCAAACATATTGACCTATTGCTATATTTGTTTTCATTTTTTGCATGTCCCACACAATAGCTTCTGGAAATGCTCCTCATCCATGCAAGCATACTTGTTTTTACTGCAGTGTCACATTGAATACAAACAGGAATAATCCAGGACTGATCTAGATCTAAACTAGGATTAAATCACAATCAGGACAAAATTAGTTCAAGACCAGGACTAAAGCAGGCATAAAATGGACCTCAGTATTTCTAATATTCTGTGTCTGGCCTGCACCTGCCTCTCTATCAGAGCACAGAGAGCAGGAAGGAGATGAACTGGCCACTTTTATTTGCCCTGGCTTTAGCTTAAGGTGCCGAAACACCACTTAATCTGGCCGTGGAGAGGGGTGCTAAGGTCATGGTGCCCCAGGACGACCTAAACACATACACATAAATACATACAACACTGTGTAATTCCCTGCTGAACATGCTGTACTCAACTATTCTGACTGTGATTTTATAGCAACAGCTCCGCCTCTCTTTGCTGTCCACTTGAAGCACAGCCTGTACTAAAATCAAATTAGGCATGAAATGAAACAATTTAACATCTAATGTAACATCGTTTTTTAAGTGGTAATTATTAGGACCTGTTTTTTGCAAGTATTTTTTTGTGGTAGGGTAGAATTTCCACTAACCTGGAGGTTGGTGGTTCAGTTTCCATTCTAACCAGTGCATATTGCTATTGTATCCTTGGGCAAGACACTTAGATACCAAACAGTATCTAATGTATGTCAGAGTAGCCGAAGGTGCGGTATATGCTATGTTTTCAGTCTGGCCCATGGCAGCTGTGGCTATAGAGGTAGCTTACCATCACCATTATGTGACTGTAGATTAATTAACCTGTAAATAATTGCTTAGCTCTATATAATGGACAGCATTAACAGTATTAATAAATGACAGAACTATGTGAAAGGTTCCTCAACTAGATTATTATATTTGAATGGTAAAAGTCAATTAAAACATTAAAGAATACTGACATATCTTTACATGTTTGTATTGATAGCAAACATGCAGCCTACAGTATGTTCTCTGTGTTATATAGTTATATAGTTCAGTACTGTCTGAGGTCTCCAGTGGTTTGTCTACCCACAGTGTGCTTCAACTCATAGCTTCTGTCCCAGTCGCACCACTCACTTAATTGAGTGAGTTTCCTTTATACAGTGGACTTGATTAAGGAGCAGTACAAAATAATGACTTGTGGGACTCGCTTACAGTTTGCTTTGCACACAGACTTTGTAGCACGCGATGGCTTAAGTGCACTGCATTGAAGACATGGTGCAAGGATGTGAAGAGCATCTTAATTATCAGGTGTATCTTGGTGGTCCGTAACAGTCCTTTCAATTAAATAGTTTTTCACAGAGGTTATGTTATGTTCCTTTTGGCATTGGTTTGTTAAGTTTATAGATTAGCAGATGAGAAAAAATATATATTTTGAAGTCGAAAGACCAGCACAATCTTGATCTAGAAATGTTAATACCACTGAGTGATAATTGATAGACAAATATAATAACCCGAGCCATTAACAAAAAACAACAAATTATTACTTTTTTGGATCACATTGTATTTTTAGTGTTTCTTTTTGATTTTGAAAGCATTTACCCCTGAACTAGAATATTTCTGAGCAGAAATTCTTTACCATAATGAGATACAAGTGCTTCTATACTTTCCATTATCTCAATGCAAGCGCCATATCTTTGCAAAAGTTGACAATTCTGTGAAAAGGATGTGAAATTGCTAACGTCTCTTGACACTACAACAAGACTGAGACACGTGCTGTAGGTGCCATTTCGAAGGCAATTACGCATCTCATTTCCTGGATAGTTGTGTTAGTCATTGTTTATAATAGTCCCAAGCTTCCCGTGACAGACAAAAGGTTACTAAGCAATGCCCTGATGTAATAGCTCAACCCTAAATATGCTGCAAATCTACTCATTCACTCACTCACTCCGTGTATTAGTCACAGGCCTATTCAAAGGCAGATGTTTCTTTTAAAAACACGAACGAGTGTGATGAGCTGATTCATCCTAATGTTTGTTCTCTTTTTGTATCATTCACAAAACAGCTCATGATCAGCTGCAGATGCATTATTAATTTCATTTTCCGAGCATCAAATTAATAACTTATATCTTCTTTAGATTCACATGCTATATCTGCTTCCAAATAGAGATGCAGAGAGATTCTAAGTCAGTAGTCCAGGGGAAGTTTGAAGAACAACTTGCAAAATGTAGAATTTTTAATGATTTTTATTATAGAATGCTGTATAAAATGCTGGTGTGTGATGGCTACTGATGTTGTCTTAAGCAAGACGCTCCAGGATTTTGGGTGGAGTTTGCATATTCTCACTGTGTTTAAGTGGGTTTCTTCTTGGTGCTCCTGTTTACTCCATCAACCAGAAACATGCACAGTAGGGTAATCTTCTAGCTAGGTACATCCTGACCAAGATCCTTACTTAAGATATGGAGAAAGGTTGCTTACTGCTCCTGACAGGCAGCTCCTGTGGCATCGAAGAATGGGTCAAATGCAGAACAAATTCCACAATAAAGTATACCTTGTCTCATACGCAGGAAAAATCCAGGGATAATAATAACCAGCCACACATTCACAGTACCATATAAAGCATTTCTAGAGTTCAACTTAAATCAAAGTAGATGGGCCGACAGACAGCAGTGGGATGAGATCCAAAATGACTACGACACAGCACATAATCATGTCCAGGACTGCTGTGAAATTTGTCTTGATTTGTGTTTTATTTACCTGTGCTTTTGCCGAACTACAAACAACCCCTCCTTACTCAAACAGACAGGACTGCTGTTTTACACCAACAGATAAATCAGGCTGATGAAACAAATAGGTTCTGTATAAGGCACAGATTATGCCTAATGTTAACATTGGGCACAACTATAGCCAGTTTATAAATGATGGTTATTATGAGGTTTACACTATTATTTTATCTATAACAGAATTACTGCTTTTAGTGTTTTTGAGTCAAATTATGTTTTTTATGTTGACTGCACCAAACCAAATCTAGGCCCATGCTGTCATACCCGACAAATGCTATGGCGCCAACTGCCACCCCCCACCACGAACCCTTACAAAGGAAGGATGTTTTTTAGTAAATTTCCCTAAAACTAGGTACTCATGAAAATACCAAAATCAATCCAGTTCAGTGTCTTCATGATATGTAACTGTCTTGCTCATTAACAAAATACAACCCCTTAGAAATCACACAATGTCTGATTAAGGTGCCTGTTGGTGCCATAGCAGACGTATGGGGCCGTTTCGCCGATAAACACCTTGCCGTCGGGTACTAGAGCATGGGTCTAGTTGTCATAAATTGTCATGATTGTGTTTCACAGTAGAGCTTGGTTTACAGCACTCACTACGAATCTCACTTAAAAAGAGAGAAACTCAATTGAAACCCTGCTCAGCGTCACGCCAGATACAATGAAAAGAAATAATCAGCCCTGGAAGACATAAGAGTTAGTGACAGTATATCGCCAATACAAAACAGTGTGGACGACAGAGATCAATAGCTATAGCTGCAAGGGGCCCTTCCTGGATGTTTGTTATTCAGTTGAAGCAGTACAGCCACAGAGTGCATGCTTACCAAAGAAGAGTGAATGAACCAAACGCAGCACAGCCAAGACTTACCCGCGGTGAAGTTGTAACTCGCCGAAAATCCCACCGCTTCCAGTTCCCCGTCCGTAACAAATTTTATCCACAGGTATCTCCCACTACTTCGGATATCGGGCGGACTGTGCTGCCCGCAGTATCGTCCAAGTATGGGGCTGAAGCCAAATGGTCCATCCCTAACTTCAATGTTGTCAAATTTACATTCCCAAGACGACTCAATTGAATAGTTCTCCTCAAAGTGTAGATCGATACACTGCCTCGGTGGAGCTGTGAGGACACAATGCAAATAATTACTGTCCAGGCCAAAGCAGGCAGTGAAGCATTAGCCATTCATTGATGAACGTTCAAGTTGTTTCATTATCAACACCCACACATTCTATACACATCTCCACCATGGCAGTTTGTCAATGCATCTCTACACTGCATGGACAAACATAATTATTGTTAATTTGGAGGCAGACATTCATTATATTTTGACCACGCTGATAAAGTTCTAATTGTCTTGATAATAGCGCAATCGTTTTCCCATTTGTCTATGGAAATTGAACCAACTTAGTCCACATATATATGGGGTGCTGTTAAGTTCAAAGGAAATTATACTATAGGGATACAATGTCCATAATAATAATAATATTGCATTAGTTTTATATAGCGCTTTTCTCAACACTCAAAGACGCTTTATATTACATTATTCATTCACTCCAGTCACACCCGGTGGTGGTAAACTACTTGTGTAGCCACAGCTTCCCTGGGGCACACTGACAGAAGCGTGGCTGCCAGTTTGCGCCTACGGCCCCTCCGACCACCACCAAATCTGACAAACACCAATCACACAACCACATTCATTCATAGGCAATGTGGGTTAAGTGTCTTGCCCAGGGACACAACGACAGTGTGTCGGACGGGGGCTCGAACCACCAACCCTCTGGTCGAGGGGCGAGCGCCTACCCCACTGCACCACTGCCGCCCAATGCATACTGCAATCAGGTAATTGTTAAGACATACACATAGGTTGGACATATGTTAAAAACTTAATGCAGAACTCCATAGGGTATAGGGATATTATTGTTATGTATGCATAACACTTTCTGTCTTGTTGAAATGCTTTAGCCAAAGTCTAAACCCAAAATTACAAATCAAAATAAAACAGTAGGCTCTATTTTTTATGATTGATTACCATGACCGTCTGTGAGAGAACATGACGCAGCATGTTGTGTATTGAGCTCCAGCCTCCCGCCTTGTCCTGTGTGATAGATACTCTCTATTAGTTAGACATCAGCGGGCGTCTTAATGTTCGGGGCTAATTGCAGGTAGTGAGAAAAGGAAGAGCATTAGTTAGCGAGCTGGATGCCTGCAGGGCCTGAAGAGAAAAACCCACCTCAAAAACAAAACTAATGGAGTGTGAGTAAACAATGTTCCACTCACTGTGCTACAGAGCTTTTGACAATCAACAGCATTTTCTCTGTCCACAAATAAACACATGTATGTAGGTCTGTAGAGTAGGAGTATGTCAGGAGGGCCGCCTGTTGTAGATGTGTGAGTTACCTTTTCTGGAACATGCATTAACAAAGTAGACACTGGACTGCAATTAAAGGCAATATTATCATGAACTGGTCAAATAAATGTAATAAAAATATACATTTGCCTAATATTAGGTTATTTGCAAGATACCAGAATGGGAATCTCAGGAACAGGTAGATCAAAAGTCCAGCTCATGAAAAAATAATTGAAAGCATATACATAAATAAATAAATATACTATACCAATGTATTTCAAAATGAATTCTCACATGTAGTCCGTTTCAACAGAATTTGACGATGTTGATTCGAACATTGTGTAATATGGGAAAAAGACTATCAACTAATCCCAAATACCGAGAAACATATTGATTGTAAATCTACAATTTCAAGTTACTAAATCAAAACATGCCCTTGATGACTTTTTGATCCCCTTATATCCTGATACCAGAATTGATAAGAACAGTCAATTATATTTCCAATACAGTATATATGTAAATTAAAAATGCATCTTATCACACATCTGTACCAGCCTTTATCTCTTAAAGCACATACAAATCTTCTATGTTTGATGAGTAAAGATTCAGTCAAAAGTAATTCGGACTGAGCTGAGAAATATTATGAGTGCTTCGCAGCCAGGATATCTCTAGATATAATTGGACTTCTCAATCAAAGCAGAACATGTGCCGCACAGAAACCAAATGCTCCCTGCAAAGTAAATAAGGACATGGGGCACGGATAGAAATGCCTTTGGGTGAGTGGAGTCCCATTAAAACTTGAAGAAATGAAGCTCATATCTGAAAAATCAATTTGGCTTCTAAGCTCATAGATAGTCAGATAGTAGTGGCTACATGAAGAGTGCTGGATCAAAGGTATAGGTCCAAAAGAGGTCCTCTGGTTCTCTCTATTAATCTAATAGACTAACTCTGTCCACTGTAGCAAGCCTTACTGTCTGTGAAAGTCATTTGGGAATGGATGTTATACCAGAAAGAACCAGCACAAAAGTATGTTGGAGAAATCATATAGAGAGGAGAGAGGTCTGCACAGTACACAATGTTCTTGAGAAAGTCTTGAGCCAGTAGTACTATTAAACAACACTCAGTAATCTTTCTTTTTGAATTGAATGTTGCTTGCAAAAACAACTTAAAGATGCACATTATTGTTCAGTAAAAGATGGCGTTATCACAGCTACACACTGGTGGGGTTAAAACCTCAGTTGCCAAAGTTGTATGTAGTTATAATGCACCAACAGTCTCCCTGACTGCCTTTAATTCATGATCTGGAAGGGTGTTAACTGGAGCTCAACCCTACCAGGTCAGTTGACATTATTCTATACCTTCTCAGCCACTGCCGCCAACGTATCACTTTTATACAGTATGTGGTTTTTCATTGGTCTGATAATCACAGATACATGCAACAGATCGTACGAAAAACACTTCATATTTTCATCAGTTTCTACATATTAGTAAATTGTGAACTATTATAATAAACCATTCAATTAAAATAGCTTGCAGCACAGGAGGGCTGACCCAGGAGTCCCAATACTGTGTCAGATTTGTGCAGTAAAATCAGGTGGATGTCTAGCTGCCTCTGTGTTGTGACTGAGCGTATCCAATTCTATTCACTGACCTGGACCAAAAGTCATGTTGGCGCACTCGTCTCACATTCACCGCACAAACCTCCTGCCATGTCTATTCATATGTATATTCATATTATATTTTTGAGTTTGTAGCTAATGTAAGTAGTAGTAAATGTAGTTTACCTGTACACAGTTATGGACACCAACGGCAATCATCAGCGCTACATGTTGTGAGAGGTACACAGTGATTGCATTGACCAACTGTCTTGAACTTGCAGTAATGGAACTATGTGGAAGTCTGACAAGAGCCATATTGTGATTGATAGAACAACCGGACCATAAGGCGCATTAAGCGAAACAGAACAGTCAGACAAGTCAGTCAGTCAAACGCGTTCACAATAACTCTTAACATTGTTCAAACGTTAATGGTGTATTCACAATAACTCTCAACATTGTTCAAACGATAATGGTGTATTCACAATAACTCTCAACATTGTTCAAACGTTAATGGTGTATTCACAATAACTCTCAACACTGTTCAAACGTTAATGGTGTATTCACAAAAACTCTACATTGTTCATTTGTAACACGTAAAAAAACACAGTCTGGTACCGCTAAATCAAACGTTAGCGTATTCACAATAACTTACATTTATTCAGTTATAACACGTAACATACAACACAATACAGTCACTTTTTCAGTTTATTCCTCGTCCACAAATCCCTCAAAGTCTTCATCTCCAGTGTCCGAGTTGAACAGTTGAGCGATTACGACATCCAGCATGCCCGGATCCCCCTCGTCATTATCCGAGTCTGTGTCGTTGCTGTTACCTGGCAGTTCAGTGATGATTCCTGCCTTTGTTACGGTGAAGCATAGTACTGGTATGTATTTCTCCGCAACGCTCCTGACTCCCGGAGCTTTGTAGTTTACCGAAGTCGTACCACAACACAACCAGAATGAATCCATATATAAGGCGCACCGGATTATAAGGCGCACTGTTGGTTTTTGAGAAAATTAAAGGTTTTTAAGTGCGCCCTATAGTGCGGAAAATACGGTAATAGCAATTCAACAAAAAAACATTTTTAAGCTGCTATAAATGCAAAACTACATATGCAAAAATTCGGGATTCTGTCAAATCTGCTACGGGCCAGATCAAATTGAAGTCGGGCCAATTTTGCCCCCGGGCCGCCTGTTGAATGCCCCTGCTCTATACCATCCGCCTGTGTTTAGCAGACACTACTTTGCAGTCTCTCCCACTGGAATTTACAAGGGTTTTCTAAATATTCAGGCAGAACCAGAATTTCTCAATACATCTGTTTTCATTACTTTGGAATTCTGGCCTACCACTCACAGGATTCTTCTTCTGGTATATGCTGAGAATTGTTCTAGTAGTTTCTTGGATTTGACAAAAACATGGTTAGCAAGCTGGATAGTACTGGTACATCACAGAAGGTTTAATAGTCATATAATCTGACTGGTCATGAGAGGACGAAATCTAAAATCTAAATTTAAAAAAATAATGATCAGGTATTTTTTTATCCCACCCAAGCAAAGACGTAGAAATGGTTTGAATCAACCAAAAGTCAGTGGAAAACCCGTCCCATCACTACCTACAGCCCCTTTGGTCCCACCCTAACCCTCTCTATCCCCTGCTCCGTCAGACCACTCATCTCCAGTCCCGTCACACACTTTTGTCTTTGTTAAATGTTGTGTGACAATGAGATTTTCCAACGTGCCATCAGGATAAAGAAGTGCATTGAGAGTGTCGCAGAAGGTGGAGGAGGATTGAGAGATGGTCCGGTCATAGTCCAGCAGTTCTTCATCACAGCCACAGCCAGATATATCTCCTCTACGTCTGTGAACCACTCCCATACAACTCTATCACCAGCTCTCAGACAAACCTGCACTGTAAAATCTGATGTACTGAACACTTTTAAACAGCTTTGATGTCCAGTTGGTCCTATAAATGGGTGATTCCTTCTTCAACCCTGTGAATGTTGTTGGGCAAGACACTTAACTAACCTTCCCTATGCCTGAAATATTTCTGTCAGTCTGTCCCAGGGCAGATGTGGCTACAGAAGTAGTTGTTGAATGTGGAGGGCATAAACAATGCATGTCATTATTGGCTTCAAATTATACTTTGGAAGGCTTACTTGAAGGGCTTTTATATGTTAATGTATGTCCAAAAGTCAAGAATATACCCGCCTAAGACTCATAGTTGCTAGGTCAGGGTGACAAGAAGTCTGTGCAACTAATATCCGCACAGTCGAGAATATACCCCGCCTGAGACCCATAGTTGCTAGGTCAGGGTGACAAGTAGT
>JAVQKC010166043.1:0-25454 GCA_036025475.1 Philypnodon macrostomus
ATCAGTTTTCTGACACTTATGTTAAGGTTCAGGTTTATTCACTTATTGCCCCTCTATATTACAACAATAACCACACAGAAAAGTGGACTTGGATTATGTAGAGTCAAATGCAGTAAAAATACCATTTGAGCCAATTGAGAGGTAAGCCTGAGGGACACAAAATAGTTTGGACACCCCTGGTCTAGGGTTTACCCCATCTAAAGCCTATAGCTGCTGGGATAGGCTAACAAGACAAATGGAAGTTTATAAATGAAACAAGTAAATTTTTTTCTTTTTATTTCAGAAAATAGGACATTATTGTTTATGTGAGTTGGTGACTTGTTGCAGACCTCCTGTGTGCTTCTCCAACACTGGTTTATATGGTGTTAATGGAAATAACTGTGTTGCTTCTTAACCCATGTCACGCAAAACAGGAGCGACCTTAGCCAGCTGTTGTGTGTCTGCGTTGTGTGTTAGTGTGTCTATTTGTATGCTTTTGTGTGTGAATGTGTGTATTTGTACTGTAGTTGGTTTTTCCTTTGAACACCTGGCTCCCGTGCTGGCTCCTCATTCTTCATCCCTGCTTGGCTTGGTTTTGGCAGTCACTCGCACACACACAAAATCGCACACACACAATCGCAAACACACCAACACGCACAGATGTGTTTGCTGCACTGTCCCGAGGTAACTTTCTTTGTTTTCGTGGCCTCTACCGCTATCCATCTTTTGACGTTTTATTGTCCCGCTGTTTTGTAGTGAACTCTTGCTCACCTGGGCTCGACCCCCAGGTGTGCGGCGCAGTAGGATTCCTCTAACTTTGTTTTCCCCAAACATCCTCAAAGAGATAAATCAATAATTGCATGAATTTACATTTTAATGCTCAGGTTTATGACACTAATGGCTTTGAAACTTTCTCAAATTGGTAGTGAATGTTTTTATTGGAGGGAAAAAAGTTGAATCACAAGGGTATACAGAGACAAAGTGGTTTGTGCGTTTGTCTCTCAGCAAGATCCCTAATGTCAGTCTTTATGATTGGAGTCTGCTTGTCCTCCCTATGTAACAGTGGGTTCTCTCCATCTTACTCCCACAGTCCAAAGTGTTGTCACTCTAAATGACACCTAGTGAATTAAAGTGAATGGTTGTTGGTCAGTGTATGTCTCTGTGTCAGCCCTGCAGCTATCTGACTATTGTCCAGGTTGTACACTGCCCAAGGCCCATAGTTGACCTATGAAGTCAGAATATAATTTTAGACTAGGCACTGACAAGCCATTTTGAGATGAAATAAAATAGGATAAAAATATCACATTATTGAAGTCAGTTTAGCTAGGACTAGAGCAAAACTGAGGTGTGACCAAGAATGATGTTTGAAAATGCAAGAAATTCTTTTATAAAATACATTGACGGCTAACTTGCCTTTATACACAACAGACTTATACTTGACATACTGCTCTGACCTCAGTGAAAATGAGTCAAGAGATCATTTTACTGTGGAAAAGACCCATGCTTATAGAGTATTTGAAGACTTGTGTACAATGTACATACACAGCACATTTGCATCAATGAGTCTGTCTACACCAGCAAAAATTATATTTGGAAGGAATAAACTAGGACTGAACCAGATTTATATTTCAATTGTGTGGGAATGACTAGCATCCACAGAAAAGTATCTACAGGTAGCACTAGTAAAACTTAACGTATCCTTGATCTCCAAAATCCTCCCGTCAGGTAATCAGTCCATTGTGTTTCTTATTGTTCTATTCCCCAGAGGAACCAGGCTGCTGTGATCATAGTAAGTGAAGCACAGATGATTTCTAAGAGGCTGCAATCACCACGCTGAATATTTCCAGATGCAATGTCTCCCAACGTCTCAAATGATTTGCTTATGTTTACATACTCAATACCTTCTGTTGCATATTAGGCCCGGGGCACATATCTTATTTAATGAGCCATATGTCCTGATTGGGCCCAATTTTCCTGGACTTTTGTGTCTTAGCATTCACCGCAAAAGGTTCCTGCAAGGCACAAACGCCACCCTGCAATGCATTATGGTGATGTATTGGGACAAATGTTTGTTATTTTACCCGGGCTTGAGTACGTTAGCATTCTTGTGTGTGAATTTGTCAAGGAAATTGTCTGCAACAAATCAGCTCAATAGCAAAGAAGAAAGAAATATGCAAGTCGTCTACTAGTTTTTGATCAGGCCGGTGTGGTGGTATTTGAAACTGTCTGTTTAGAGCCAAAAGTTAAAACATTTTGATGAAAGTTTGAATTAATTAGGTTTTGTTGGGGCTAAGTGTAAACAGGGCTAAGTTAAAGAGTGCATTCATGAGTGGATTTCTGAAGAACAGCAGTTAGGGAGAGTTGAGTCAGTGGCTCCAGTCCATGTGACAAAATGATTCTTTCTTTTCTCTGCTGTGCAAGATTGTAGTTTATTGCCACACTGGGTTATTGGCTTTTTAGAATGTATTACCAAAGATGTATAATTTAACCTGACTATATATTAAATTAGTAGCACAATACTTTTTTTTAAATATACATATATGACTAAATGTATTTGTCAGTACTTTTACCAATATCAAAAACATCCATTAATATTTTCCTTTAATGAAAAAATTCAGTAAATCATTTTCATTATGTTGCTTATTTAAAGACTACTTCTTTGTTACAAATATAATAGCAGCTTTGTCATTGCATCTAAATAACCAATTCACTTAACCTCTAGACTAACTTAAACTTTGTTAATGTGATTGTGTGAGAAAATATTTGGGGAAGAATTTTTTCCCACATCACTGCTTCAGTCTCAACCTCAGACTCTACGGTGACACCATCTTGCGTCATTCATCAGCCAGCCTCTCGAACACACGTCTATTTTTGTGCCTCCAATGACTTTATGTACGCAACTGCAGCTTACTCATCCTATACAGCAGGTAGAGGTGGATTCAAGTAGGCAATATGTTATGGTAATCTACAATAAAACAACTTTCTAGGGCTTTGAACATCCTCATCCATAACTGTGGTTTTCACATCAAGTCCCACCTCAGGAAATATCCAGATTTTCCCAGCTTTTGTAGCATTTTACAGGAGTAAATTGAGCCTAAACCAGGACTAAAGAAAGAGATAAAATAGGGGATTAATGAAGGACAAAATTGGCACTAATTCAGGTATAAGACAGGACCAAATCAAGACCAAATCAAGTCTACAGCCAACTCAAAACAAGGTCTACACCAGGACTAACCCTGGTGGTCTAAATCAAGGGATACAATAGGTAAGAATGTAGTACAATGCATCTCTAAACGATAAAATAGGTTATATGCCAAACCAGGTCTGAAGCAGTGAGAAACCAGGACTAAACTAAGTCTAAAGCAGGTCTAAACTAGGGCTGTCAGCGTTAACACATGCAATTAATCAAAAATAATTGACACATTATTGATCAATAATGCAGATTTGCGCTACTGTTTTGGCCGACTACATCCTCCTCTGTTTGACACAGCAGCTCAGAGGAGCGCGTGACCCTGCCTGCAGTCAGAGAGTGAGCAGCAAAGAATGCATAGAGAATCACATAAATTACAAAAAATGATTGACAGTATTCAGTGTACAGCTCGTAAAGGCATACTACAGACCTCAATCTACAAAACAGTTTTTATTTGACGAAAAAAGGTATTAGCCTCACAATATATTTGCTGTAGTTTCGCAAAAACAACAGAATTCAGTCATCTAGACCAACCAGGACTACATCAGATCTAAAAAGCCAAACAAGTAAAGGACTAGACGATAAAGCAGTTCTAAAGATGTCTAAACTAAAATCTAAAGCAAGTCTAAAACAAGTGTACATGTAGCAGGTCTAAAACAGGAGTAAACCAGGAAGTACACCACGAGAATGTGCAGATCTCCAGTTCTACACAGTTTGCAAACCTCGTCCATTATAAAACAGCATCTTACAAAATACGTATTGTAGCAGCTGAAAAGTTTTAGATGGTGAAGTTCATATAGCCGTCTTGAGTTTGTTCATTGATTTTTCAGAGTTGGTTGGTGGTAGGTATGCTCTTGCACATGTCCAAACCCACACAGCCTGCACACACTGGATCCCATGAAAGATGGCCCTAATAACCTTTCTACTCACTTTCTACTCACTCCTCACCTCTGCATCCACTACCTACCTGTGTTTTATCTCACCATAGTTTTTATTTCTGATTTCAACACATTACTTTGTTGCTCCTCTTCCGCCCTTAGGCTCAATACAAAGGTGCTTCTATAAAGAAATAGGGTGTGGGTTTGGGAGATGTGGTACATTTCTGTGTTAAGCTACGCATGCTTCACCTTTAAAACATGTTATTAAAATGTGACATGGGGTTTTAAAGGTCTTCTTCTTCGTCCACAACCTGCATGTGTGCTGGTGTTATAGCTCATGATAATGTGGTATTATTTATCTTTTGTTGTTTGGCCTATGCCAGTAACTATAGGCCTGAGACAAGTTACATCTTGAACAATGGCTTGTTAGTAGCAGAGGTGACACAGGTAATTTACTAGTGGCATTTTTGATTTTGATGTCTTTTGCTAGTGGGTATACTACAACCTCAATCAAATAAAATTGCAGTGCCTATAAAGCCAAAATACAGTACAATAAAAGTTTTTTTTTTTTTTATTTCTCCATAAATTAATCAAATGCGTTGCACTGTTGCTGCCTGTAGATTCCAGGAATAGCTTCTTCACAAAAATTCATCTTGGCAATATTTTATTCTGAATATTTTACATATTAACACCATTGATTTGACCATTGACCCTACGAACGGACAAACTTAAACTTTGCCTCTGGATGATTCACAGTGATTGTGTTGGCCGAGAGACTTTGTAAACACATTTTGAGCCCTAACAAGGGAAGACAACTTTTATGAATTAAATGAATACACTTTTCATTTGCTGGAAAACCGGCTATTCCTTTTAATGTTATGTATATAACATGAACTTTTACTTTCTACAGAAGTATAGAGGTTATAAATTAAACACCAGGTTAATTCAGTCTGTTGGGTTTGCAGTCACAGCAGTCTACCTAAAACAAAAGTCAGGACTAGGCTAGGACTAAACCAGGACTTAAACCTAGACCCTAGAGGGGGTCCACAAAAAGTCTAAAACTGGATCAAGACATAATCAGGGCTAAATTTGAGCAATGGTTAATCAAGACACACATTAAAATCAGTACGGCATTTGCATCAGATGATAAATTGGCTACCACTCTGGAATTCTGTTTTATAGGCTTTGTAGTAGATGCTGTAACAGACACACATAAGGGTAGATTCATGCTTTGTTTGGATGTGTTGGTTTTCCACTGACAGCAGTCTGGAGTTAGTGGCGGATGGTGCCTGGCTGCTGTGTTGGCGTTGCTTTGACAGTTGTAGGCTACGTGTGCAGAAACGCCTTGAACACACTGTTCCCTGCTTTACATTATACATTTTTTACTGTCTCCAGTCTGCACCTCCAGGGAGCCCACGAGACACAAAGCAGAACAAACTCAAACTTTCAATGTTTGTTTAAAATAAATGAGTACAGAGCCAGGTTTAAGTATACTGTATGTGGCGTCTTTTTTCTCTTTGATTCACTAGATGTCCAAACCCCTAAAAACAGCTCTTTTTTCCCCAGGCGTTTAGTGAGAAGAAGGCAACTAGCCATCCAAGGAGGAGATTTAATGTCTCTTGTTTTTCCTCCACAGTAATTTTTATACCACAGATAGAAGCATTAAAATATATTGTCCAAAGCCAAAAGAACCAGTCTCCCGCATTTGTACCTGAGTTTAAAGGGGCCCTATGCAAGTTATTTACCTTAAAGCCTAAGTTTGAATGAGACGCTCCCCTTTCCTTCATCTCTCCTTCCCGACTTTCGATCACAGTCTCACACAAACCAGGAAAATGTATACCAAGGATACCAAGCAGAAAAAAAGGTAATTGCTGTGAATAAGCTCCCTCACATTGTTCCCGATAGGCTAGATAATGGATGTATCAACCAACCAGAGTTCTCTTGTACTATGGAGGCATGTGAATGGTTAAAAAAATTGACGATGAAGCTTCTAATATCTTTGATCTATGGAGTAAAAAAACTGCATTGAATAATATATACACCCACCCAGTGACCCTGTTTCGGTCAGGTCAGGCTTTCACAGAATGGCTAGAGCTCAAATAAATAGAAAGATATCAAAATAATGCAGTGTTTTTTGTGGCTAAACTTGTAAGTACCAATATGATAAATCCTATATTATTTGCATTATTTCTATGCTCGTGTAAACTGTATGGAGGCACTTTACTTTGTTCATAACATTGCACCCTACAGCACAAACCGGACAGCCACGTCAGTCAGACCATTTTGAAAATAACAATATCTTCTTGTGACCTATTTCTTGCACTATTCATGTCACTTCCAACAGTGCAAAAGCAAGGAGGGATGCTCTAGATCCCATTTTTTTTCTTTTTTGCAAGGCCTAAAAGCAATATTCCAGCAGTCTCTCCCATGCAGTCTCTCGTCTCGCAGACTAATCCTGAATACAATGCGTTCTACCAGGGCGTCTTTGATATGGAGATTGACAGAAGGCTGGTGAGTGGGGCAAGTGAAGGGGGGGAATAGAGAAAGTTAAGATTATTTTTCTTTTTTTCACTCCAAACTTGAGAACAATGCAGGTGGATTTTTGAAAGCGCTACGGGATGTACACAAAAGGACGCAGAACTACGAAATGTTCTTGAACTTTCTGTACAAATAGTGAAGTGATGCTCTTCTGCAATCCAGATTACAATTTTTTCAATCAAAAAAATGGCAAGAATCTAGACTGTCCACACCAATTCATTTTACACTTCATTGCATCTGTCATATTGTCCATAAAATTTCATAAAATATATTCTGGTAACACAAGCACATACAGTAAAATGCTACATAAAATGGGGAGGAGTATTTTGGATTGAGTGAATAATCATTTACAGTGTGGACAGACACAAAAATACCGAAATTCAATTGACCTTTTTGGCCTGAATCTGTAAGTATTGAATGATGTATGAGGCTGGAGAGAACTATATTCTTAAGGGAAATTGCATAAATGTTTTACAGTCAATCAAAAATGCATTTATTTTTTGGTATTTTGAGGCTGAGCAGTGATTGGGATTCTTGTCTGATTTAACTACATTCACTGAGCTCTTATTTTCTTTTCATTTATAAGTCATGTCTTTACTTTTAGTATTGTGGTACCTGTGCACGAGATAAACCTACTTTTGAAGATTGTAACATTTAACTTTCAGAGCTATTAATCAAATGTATGGCAATTTATAATTTTTGGCATCTTTTACTCATTTTAATTATTTTCCAAATCCCACTGGCCACTCATTTTTTCCCTTCAGTCCATGTTATGTCTTCATATCAGTATTTTTGGATTACGTTCGTTACCTTTTGCTGGAGTTGGTTGTTTGGATCTATCCTCCATGTACTTACTGTGTCCTTGGGGCGGTTGTTGGCTGATTTTGATGCAGAGATCTGGGCTTGACTTTGGAAGTGAATCCAAGAGGCTTTTGGCAGGACAAGCATAGCTCTCTCAGTGTGGGGAACCGCTAACAAGTGATGGCTTTATTACCTGCACCCTTGACACCAACACAAACATGTAGATAACACAGTCAAACGGCATCAATTGTTTCATGTAGTCTATAATTATATGAAAACTGATAGTGCCGTTGCTACGATCCGGGGGCTTGTAAACTTTGTGACCTGGCAAAGCTACAAAAAAAACTAAATTTATAGTAGTTCTCTGTGTGGGAATACTGTCTGACTGGCACATGCTTTTGGCTATGCTTTTTCAACCAAAGAAATTGACTCACAGATGAACTGAATTTGAACTCCCAGTATAATGGTAAAAAAAGCTTTATTTTGACATTTTAATAGTATTTTTACATAGTTATACAGAGCATTAACTTTTACACTCAGTCATAAAAAGTTGTGTATTTGAGGCTAGTCTCAGGTGTCAAGGAAAAAGCACACTATAAACAGGAGCATATATGAGCTACTTTGGGCCTAGGGCGGGATACACTGACCGCAATGGCTTTTTTAATTCAGGGCTAACACAGACAAATTATACATGCATATAAATTCACTATAGGTCCATTTAGATTCACCATTTCAACATATGGGCTACTTTGGGTCTTAAGCAGGGTATAACAAGGACTGTGGCCAATTGGTTGCAGGGCCTATTCAGTCACTCTTTAGCAATTTAAATATTTAAGCTGTATGAAGTATGTAGAGGACGGTAGCACAGGGAGGACATGCAGACTCCACAGATTCCAGTTGTTACTTTAGAAAACAAATTTAACATACATAAGGTTCAATCTGACATTTTTGGTGAAATTGAATTATTTCCATATTCCTGTATTTGGATACCCAATCTTTATAATAGGTGTTTTGAGTTTTATTCATTTTTGAGCTTTTTATAGGCTATGTAAAAAATATAAAGTTCTATCTGTAATAAGCCTTGCCCTTTTAGAACCTTATAGCACCATATAATTCTAAGGGAACCATTTGGCTGTTAGGTGGGTTAGGGTTTTGGTGACATACCCTCACTACCCTGATGGATGTACCTGCTTAATCTAGATCTTCCACACACTATGAGCTGCCGGCAAAAAATGTAAACAACTCTTCTTGGATGTAGCAATTCAGATAAGGTTCAGGAATTTGGCTGCTAAAGTAAAAGATAGTAAAGGTATGACCAAAAATGTATGCTAGCTTAGTTTAAAACATGGATTTTCAAAAATTAAGTGAGGTAAAAATAAATAATACATCTACATTGGAAAAAGGATGTATGAATCTTCTATTGCGTTGTATTTCATTCAATTTGATTCAATGTCAGTAGACAGTATTGCAGTATCAGTTAAAGACTCACAACATTGCCTTAAAACACCTTGAATATCATATTTGGTTTCTCTGAGTGTAGCATTGCCATAAAAAATGCATGCTTCTTGACACCGTACAAACCATGCTGGGAGACGCCAAGATAGATTTGTATTGGCGTACACCGACTAATGTCTACAATCGGTGTGTTCTTCCAGACAGGGGGAAAAAATGTAAATATTGATTTTCTTGTAGAGAACGAAGCATGCATTTAGAACGTGTATCACAAATCTAGCAGTTATTTCCAAGATGATTGCTTTCACGTTGGGGAGAAGTGAATCCTCTGCATTCAGCCCTTTAGCCCAGTACAGACTAACACAGGCGTCAAAGGAAATGAGGCCATCTGATTATGCTGATGACAGGAAAACAAATTGGGGCATGCTGGGAAAGTGATTTAAATGTTTTAGTGGAATCAATTCAGGTGGAAGCCTCTGTACAGGCCTGATCAATCCAGCTGTAATTACATAGAGGAGCCAGTGGAGCAGGTCAGCTGGTTAACATTATACACATGCAAGGCTGTATGGAGTTTCTCATGTTTATGGACAAGATAATGAGTGAATGGTATGTCTGTGCAATTTAGTGTTTGATATCCCCAGAACTCAGGTATTGGTAAATGTGTTGCACTTGACTTTACAGCATTATGATTGTTGGTGGAAAATTCACTTAAAATTTGACCCTATATTTAAATTTTTTGTTTTACACCCACTCACATTCTACATTTTTCTTCCACAAGACCCTGAATTCCTCATATTTTCATGCCTTGCTTCTTCCAAAACAGTGCCTCATGCTATAGCGATGTGATCTTCTGTTTCAGTGCAAGTGTGTGTGTTTGTTTTGATGCGGATAAAAAGTAAATCTTGGTTTTTGGGTGTTTGTGGCTTGAAGCGACACCAGTGAGCTCTGAATGCAGTAGATACCAGTTCTGTTTTGTCTTCTATCAGGTGACTAATGCTACAGGTATGACACTTGATATATCCTCCATCTGACTTATTTGTGTTTCAGAAAATAGAGGAATGGAGCTTTAACCCCGAAGTATATTGCATTTTCAGCTAACGCCGCTCCATAAATATAGCAATACTTTCCCTGCAAATGAACGACAATTGATTTTAGATTTCATTTTCTCCCATCTCGCCTTCAACCGTGAGAGACCAAGAGATTTACAAAATGCCATAACACGTTTTTATTTTTTATATAGACTCATTTGTATGGAGGAGTGTGAGAGGCAGCGTAAGGTTATCAGTATGGGAAAAACGCAAATGCGCACAAACACAAAGACTCAATTGCACACAGCCATTTAGTCATAACAATTCACTAAATGCCAAGGTTACCACATCGATACCCCATTGATTTTATGTTTTTCCTCTGAGTCTAGACGCAGACAACTTCACCTGACCGTCAGACGCATCTTCAGCATTACATTTGCAGATATATACTGGGGAACAATGGATTAGAAAATTGTTTTGTGTAATGTTCAAAAAAACGAAATCGATAATTCTACTCAACTGTTTGCCTTTAAGCTCAAAGATGTGTTGTGTTAATTTTAGCTGTATAGATTTTTAACTAAATGGAACACGTCAGTCAAATCGTGTTTCCATGACTCAAAACAGTTTGTGCCGTCGTCCAAGGATATGCATTTATTTGAGGACATATATGAATGCATGTGAAAATGGCCTAAATGGTTGTCTGTCTGTAAATATTAACTCCGCAATATAGCCATTATCCACCTAAGGCCCCTAGTTGCTGGGATAGACTCCACCCACCCATTATATAACTAAGTGGGGGGAAAAATGTATTATGTCATGCCATATTGCCTTATTAACATGCAAGCTTGGTTTGATATTGACTATAGCAGACTGTATTATGGTAAATTAACTATTACTGGTCAAGAAGCATTCAGCACAGTAAATGGTCTGCTTTGTACTGTGCAGTAATTCCCATTTATATTGATTTTATGTAGTTTCTATGCTCTTGCTGACACAATACTTTCCATTTTTCTAAACATGGGACATGGGACCATAAAGTACATTAACCACTTGAATTTTTTCTGCAATTATTACAGATTATAACTGCAAACATTAACATTTAAATGTTGGGTCATATCCCTTTTACCAAAAAAACTACAAATTATTACATGCAAATGATTAAATTCATTTTCAGTGCATGCTCAAATCTTGAACTATTGTTGGTAAAGTCAACATTGTAGCATGCTACTACACCCATATTTTATTCACAGCCTGTCAGTGTCGGTAACCTGTGAAGTTATGGACACATACAGTAGTGTACCAGTGCACTGTCTGGGGTAAAGAGAGGAGGAAGAGGAGGAAGAAGAGGTGAAAGGGCTGTAGGACTGCCCTCTGGCACAGCTGCCAAAAGCCTGCATCGAGTCCTCATTGAATACTACTTTTTAAGTGGGTCTACGGAGCTCAGCACCGTCTTTGTCTGTTCATTTGGAAAGACTTAAAGGCTGTGTCCCAATTCCCCTGATCCCAAACTACTCAATCATTATTTAGTGTTGGACTCGGTAATGGAGTGTTGGATAGTGAGCATAGTAGAAGTGAGTAGTTGTGGTACAAAGCAATGTCATTTGTTCACATTGATTTTGTGACACTAGTGTACTGGATATGAAACTCAAATGCCCATTCGACTTTGTGGGCATACTGCAATAAACTTCATCACACAAAAGAATGAAATGTATTGTATTGTTTGTAAGATACCAGATTAGTTAGTATCCCTATCACAGCAAGGTCTGTATGTCTTCCCCAAAAAAATGAACGTGACAGTGAATGGTTGTTGTGTGAGTGTATGTCTCTTTGTCAGCACTGCTATTAATTGGCCATTGTCCTAGAAGTCCGCCTAAGGACCATAGTTGCAGGATAGAATCCTGGCTGTATATTTTTTTATTTTTTTCATTTTGTTACTTAATGTTAAACACAATTGTTGATGCATTGTGGATAACATTGATTGCGTTGATCACTATAAATCGATTCAGTTTTGTTTTTCCATTGCTTACTAGTGGAAACGTGGCATTTAACATTTTCATAGCTCATTCATAGCTGCTTATTTAAACTCAGTGCATTATTATTTTACATATATATATATATATATATTTTGCTGTTTTCTTTATGCAAAACCATTCATTTGAAGTCATCATTCATTTGCTGTTTTTTTTTGCTTTCTGTTTGGTCGTCTTAGGTTCTCCCATGCTCTCCCCTTCCTGTCCATCATCTGTCATTGACCAATCACATCCACAGTCCACCGGTCCCCATGAAAACCCATTGTTAGGCAACACGGCCAACCCGGGCTCAGAGGAAGAGGAGGAGGAAGAGGAGGAGGTGGACTATGCAGCGCGGTTGTACTTACCTGTCACGCATGGTAAAATAAAAAATAAAAATACTATATTTCCAATTATTAGCATTTTCTGCTCTGGTCCTACTAACTCATTAACAATACCAATATAAAAGGGAGCTTTATTATGTTGGCCATATATATGTTTCCGTCCAATCTGCTCCATACGGCTAGTTTTATGTAAAATGTTGAATAAACAAGTGGTCATATGTGTAGAGACATGTCTCCTAACTGCGATAGTCAGATAGCCAGTCTGGGTATCAGTACATAGTATTTCTATTCCTTATGCTTCCCCAGTCAGTAAGTACATTTCCATATGAATAGGTAAAATCATCTTGCCTCTCTCCGACTGCTGGTGAGATTCAAAGATGTGAATAAGATATTTTTCTCATCTTTTTTTCCCGAGCAGAGGCACTTAATCATTGTATTTGAGCGGAGGGAACACATTTATTTGTTGCTGACATTGACCTTCTTCATGACAGGTTAGATAAATATTACTACAAATACAATCTGTTTTCAAACAAACTGTGATTCCACACTTTAATTTGAGAGAAAAGCATATTCTAGTGATAGCAATAGCAATATTAATCAGTAAATATTCATTATTTTGACATGGGATTGTTAATCCACTAATGTCTGGCCAGCACTGGTTTGTAGTTTGTGTTGTTTGTTAGTTTGTTGGGAAAATAAATAGCAAAAAAATAATGTCTAGCTCCAGGATATTTTGGAACAATTGCAAGATAAGGCCGAACATATTGACTCCATCTACAAGGGGTCAGTAAAAGTGACAATTTTGGAATATAGGACATTGTGGTGGTTTATGGCTTAATGACTAGAGCTTTTACCCCAGAACTAGAAGATCTTTGGTGAATGTGTTAGTAAAGAAAAAATCAATGGTAAGACTTTATTTTACATAGCCCCTAACTACATTGAATCTACCTCATTAAGTACAATGTAATACACTGTGTATCAAACTGTAATAACATGTAACTACATTGTACCTAACACTAACCTTAACCAATCTGTGTGTGTACAATGTAGTTACATGTTATTACAGTTTGTTAACCAGTGTATTACAGTGTACTTAATGAGGTTACAATGTAGTTAAGGGCTACGGAAAATCAAGTGTTTGTAAATTAGTCACCCTTGTCAGATAGAGGTAAAGTTTATGGTTCACTTGATTTAGCATTTTTCCCCAGAGAAGACATAGTTAGACATAGTGTGATAAACAAGCCTATTTTGTTCCTAAATCCCTCCACCTCTCTCCCTTATTTGGCTGTTGTTTTGTATCCGTCTACACATCCAGTCGCTGCCAAAGACTTCTCTGTTTACATGTTTTCACATACACCTGCACGTAAACCAGCCACATTACACCCACTGTTTGTCCCGCCATTTCAACCTGTCACTACTCCCTTCTCCAATTGTATATTGTAACCAGTCAAACATGAATGAGCTATAGACCTTAAGGGTATGCTGTTTTCAAGATATTTTTCCCCCTTGTGTCACTGTGGGTTCTCTCCAACTTTCTCCCATTGCCCGGAAACATGCATGTATTAGGACAATTGATGACTCAAAATAATCCCTAGTAATTAAATCATCCCCTTAGATTCATAAGGTTCCATCTGTGTTCTGACTACTTTTGAGTAAATCCACTTTAAAAAGTCAAGGCTTGATATTACAGATTATATTTTTACATAGCCGATAAAAAGCTAAAAAATGAATAAAACTCAACAAAACACATGCTATTATATAGATTAGGTATCCAAATATAGGAATATGTAAAAAACTCAAAAATGTAAAAAATGTCAGATAGAACCTTATAATTGTTAGGTCCTCTGCTCCCTTCCGAAGGCCCATAGTTGTGTTGAACATACTGTAGATTGAACTTCTGTTGACTCGCATTGCACTGCCAATATTCCTTCCTTCAATACCTCCGCCAGTCTTGTCACGCCTTCCCCAAAGCCTTTTTTATTACTTGTTTGCTTTCCAAGCCTCTTCATGCCTGCCTGTGTCCTATCACACAAAACAACTGAAACCTTACCCCGCTGTTTGAGAACCACAGACACATATTAACCTAAAAAAGAGACCAATTACGCCCACAAAGTCCAAGGAAGGGTCAGCAATCTTGTAAACGTAGAAGTTCTATTCGAGTATTTGATCTATCGGAGCTAACACAAGGTTTGGACAGAAAGTAGGTCTGGAAATAATTACAGTGAGACTATTTGAAAGGAGAACATTTTGAAAGGCATCTTTGGAAATGGAAAACATCTGTGAGAAGCTGATATATTTTGGCTGCCGACGCCATAACCGTTTGGACACCATTGGTACATTAAACTCTAGCACTGGTGTCCAAGTGTTACTTATGTTCCAATTATTGTTTGAGATTTTTGGAGTAGACAATGTGCAGTTTTGACATATTGTTCTTCTAGCTTCACATAACACGCCATTTTGAGTTGGAATGGGTGTCTCAACATTTAGAGACTAAAGATACTGTCTCTGGCCACAAGGGGTAGGTAAAGAAACTAGTTATGACTTCATTTAAGGATCATAATGGTGAGAAATAATGTGTCACAATAGTTATAGCATTTACCCCTGAACTAGAAGAGTCTTTGTCCAGTTATTTTATTTTTAAAAAGCAATGAGAAAAGAAAGAAATTAATATTCTTTATGGTTTTTTTAACACTGCCACATTGTTCAGAAGAGTCATTTCCCAACACACAATTTGTGACTTGCAAATCACATGTATTATGTGTTCTCCCGCTCTCCCCTATTGAGGATATTAATCTAGTATAAAAAATATTTCACTTCCACCTCGTTCGTCAGACTGCACTGACCTATGCCTTAGACGTGATGGTGGTACAGTTGCTTTTCCAGCACCAGTAGTGGCAGTGGGGAAAACCCCTGGTAAAAAAAAAAAAAAAAAAAAAAAATGAGAGGAACAGGCCGTATTCCTCATGGCAGAGCATCAAATCTAAGACCTACTTAATGTGAGCCAACAGAGCTAACCACCAGGCCACTGTGACACAGAGGCAGACGAGGACACAGGAGAATAAGGAGCTGTGTTCAGACTGGAGGAAAAACACAGAAAAGTGGAGTTTGCTGAAAATGTGAAAAAAAGAATAAAACTTGTGCAACAGAGAAAAAGCTTGTGAAATGTGTGCTGGTTCCATTAGCGATCTGATTTTAACAGTATCTTACCATCGTTATGCAAGTTCATTGTATTGACTAGTTTGGCTTCTTCACCTCACTGAGTCTGTCTGAGATTAGCAAGAAGAGACAGGAAGATGTCAGCAGCCTTCAATAACTGAACAGTAAGATGAGGATGGTTGCCTAGCTTGTACCATTCTACATTTTAAAAAACAAACATTTCCAGACTGGATAGGTAAAACTTCATACCAGGAGGATAAAGGCAACAGCTGTCTAGGCTAGTTGCCAGCCCATGTAAGAATCAACCCCATAATCTTGCAATGAATCAGGACTGCAAATGCCCCTGATAATGTCTAGCCCCAGTGAATAGTGTATGTAGGTTGCTCTAATGCAAATATACTCACTGGAACTCACTTTTACTCCTACACCACCATGGCAGCTATAGTAAATTTCACCAATATATTTGCATTGGAAGTGTGATGCATCCATGTCAGATTTCACCTGTAGCTGCCTCTGAACCTCCTCAGGGAGACTCCATGTATTACCAATGTGAACTAACACTGCTCTGTGAACTATAGTGTAGCTCGGCTGTGTACTCTATCCAATGAGCTGGACCTGGTTCCGTATCACAGCATCTCATCTTAATAAACAAACAGAGGTTTACAAGCACCAGATGTCACGTCATGCTGGCTGGCCACTGACCCCAGATCAGCCTCCTTATAGTTCAGCATGTGATAGGAAACAGACTGTACTGGTTTGAAGAAAGAAACTAAGACAACCGCATACAGTCACATACAATGGAGGCCAGGGCACGTTATTCTTACCATTGCAAGATTTGCCAATGACTTGCAGGTGGTCTTCAACTTTTATAGTCTGTACAAATAATAAATACTAGTAATTCTATAGTTGTTTCTACCTTTTCAAGGCAATTTTGAAGGGTGGATTTTTGTTTTAAATGTTTAGTTTTTGTATTGATTTATTATTATTATTATTATTATTATTATTATTATTATTATTATTATTATTATTATTTGAATCATATAATTACACCAGTAGGGCTGTGCAATTAATCAAATTTAAATTTTAATTATGGCTGCTCACAATAAAATATATTTAAAAAAAATAATAATAATTTTGAATTGTATCATACAGCTGAGGCTAAAATAAAATATATAATTATAAGTAAAGTTTAGGTAAGGCTTGAAATAACTTTGAGCTAAAACATTCCTGCATTAAATGTGTGGAAATTGAAATATATTACAAACACACTGTATATATGTATCTTCATCCAATTGATCATTTCAATGAGTTCATTATTTACAGTAATTAAATTTTGACCAGGATTGTTTTACATAAAAGTGCAGTCCTAGCAGGCCTTTGCTGGTTTGTTTATTCCTTTTAGTCATCTAACTATGGGCAGGGTACACCTTTGACAGCGGTTAGCTTTTTGCAAGGATGACACAGAGACATACGCAAACTATTAGGAAGCCGGAAAGAACCCACAGTAACACAGGGAGGACGTGCAGACCCTACCCATATAGACTGTAGCCAGTTTAAGATCTTATAGCTGAGCGTGAGATAGGGAGCAGACTGTCATGGTAACTTGGACAACCACAA
The DNA here is from genome assembly GCA_036025475.1 of Philypnodon macrostomus. NCBI lineage: Eukaryota > Metazoa > Chordata > Actinopteri > Gobiiformes > Eleotridae > Philypnodon > Philypnodon macrostomus. Next base: position 16,993 of record JAVQKC010166043.1, read on the forward strand.
TTACCTACAGATACAGTGGAGTTGGTCTTTGAAGGGGTTTTAAGTAGGAGCTGGGTGGAAGAAAAGCGAGAAAAAGAAAGACAGCTGTGTTTGGAGTGATAGACTCAGTGAGACAGACATGCAGACGTCTGCTCATATATACATTACCATCTAAACATAATCAGAGCCAGATTTGAAACCGGGTCCCGAAACGACTAAAAGGTTGTGTGTGTATAGGCCTGTGTGTGTGTGTGTTTGTGGGAATCTGTGTGGTCTGATTTCCCTTAAAGTAGTCCCAGCCTGACCTAACCGACCAATGTTCAGCCAAACATCTAAAATATCACTCTCACCACTTCCTGGACTTTTTAGACATGCCCTTTTCTGCCTTTTGATTCCTTTGTATCTCTCTGTTTCCCCCTTGTCCCTGTGCGCAGCTTTTAGCTTTTCTCTTAAGTCGTTAGTGTGCCAGTGTTCACCTGTTCAGTTCAATTATTACCTTAACATAGATAGATTAAATAGACATATTGGTACACAAACCAGCTCAGCATGTGTTTTGCAGTTTTGCCATATTGTAAGAGCCTAAATTGCCTCCAGTTTGTGGTTTATCCTGTGACCTGTGACCTGACCCGGTACTTTCAAGGAATATGGATATGGAGTTGTTACAGTCATTCTTGTCTGTTTTTTTTCTACAAGAGACGCCAAGAGGGAAGTGAGGGAAGCTTCATTCACCCCACACCAACTCACAATCTCTTTCACTCTGAAGCTGTTTAGTTTTATTGATGGTTTGGTTAGTCCATAGGAAATATATGTGCATGTAATAGTTACTTAGAAAACACCAAGAAGAATTGTGGGAAGATTATTGAAATCTGGCCCCTACTGCAAAATGTTTAGACTCCCCTGCTTCAGTGCATACATATATTGAAGCCTTTCTTGAGGTTGTTTTTATAGGGGGAAGGAGCTGCTCAGGGAAAAGAGATAGCAGAGAATGTGTGAGAGAATTGGGGAGCAGGATATAACCGTGTCTTCTAGTCTGCTTTTGTCTTCTGAGCATATTTTTATTGGCTGTTTACAGGGACGAACCAAATGTCGCAGAAGACAGCGGGGAATGCTCTTTTTCCAGTCCATAAAGAGACAGCTTGTCCTGCACAGAAAATGGGCTTTCAGACGCAGAGTTAGTCGACATAAAAGTGCACTGCTGTGGTGACAGTGATATGTCAGGAGCAGTTATATGGCTGTGACTAAAGACAGTGTTTACCCCAGGCTTTTGGGAATAGTGCAATTTGTTTTGAGGCCACCAACCCAATTTTCAGGACCAACTTGAGGTTAATTCAATTTGGGCATCACTGTTGCAATGCAGCAATAGACAATCTATGTATAATTATGAGAAGGCCATTTTTTTACTGTTTCTGGGCAGTGACTATACACTGTACATAATCATATATGGGTGTTTTTGCAACCAGGCTGCTGTACCCACTTAATTGTTTAAAAATACTTTAGATTGTGACAGTTGAGGGGACCAGTCTATATTGATTTATTGATTTATTCAGTTTTAAACACTACATATGCAAAGGCAGTTAGTAATCTGTAAATTATACTCAAATCCATTGCATACAAATATAAATGTAAAGCATCCACATGTAGTCACCAATATTAAAATGCAGCCTTGGCTAGTATTGGTCTAAATTGCTAAAATAGTGGAAACACTGGCATAGAAGGCAGATCAATTAAGTGGTGGTTCAATTGCCTCTACTCGCAGTCTATGCTGTTAACTGGCAAGACACTACCCACCTTGCCTGTGTATGAATGTGATAGTTGAATTGTGATTTTATTGGTTTCATTGATAGTGGTAAGAGAGGGTGTTGGTGTGGTATTGCTGCCACATCTCTGTCAGTGTGCATCAGGGCAGCTGTGGCTTGGAAAAGAGTTGTAGAAATCTATGTTTTCATTATTATTATTCTTATCAGTGTTGATCTATATTTGTCTCCAATGCAGTTTAAAATAAAGTCCTGCATTGACATTGATACATAGGCTTCTATACTTTGACCTTTTGTCCTGTTGTAGCAAATGCCTGAAGTGTAGTCTCTGAGTGAATAGCTGAATTACATTGCAGAGTCTGTGCACATACAACAGCAGTGGGATGATTTCCACCTCATTCATGCTCGCTTCGGTTCCTCTGTCTTTGTTTACTGTAGCAGACTGAACAACCAAGTCTTTTCTCTCTTCTCTTCTCCTGGAAGACTGGGTGGGACTCCAGATATTATACTGTCAATTTATTCAAGCTTCTGCCTAAGGCTCCTTCTCCACAAGCAAAACACTTTCTGGTCCCTGGTCAGTTTGTATTAGAACTCATCAATCAGGGTGACCAGATATCCCACTTTGCGTTGGGTTACATAGTGTTTTCAGCTTAACATCAGCATCCCACAAATTAAGGCTGTGTCCTACATTTTGACTTAGTACATTTTTTTTTTTTTTTTACAGTCACTGGTTGAATCCATGTAATTTAAATGAGCAATAAAGGAATATAATCTGTGAAAGCTACAATGTCTGAAGTTGAGTTCACCGTGTTTACTCAACTTACTGCTGGTTACTGCAGGTTACTGCTGGTTACTGCAACATGAGTGATAAACTGGCAATATTAATAATTTAAAAAATATGAGAAAATGCTTGGCGGGCTGGATTAAAAAGCCCAGAGGGTTGCATGTGGCCCCCGGGCTGCAGTTTGCCCACCCCTGGTCTATGGTCTGGTCACCATGCTTATCGTTAATCAACATTAAAGTCAGTTGGTTTTATTATGACCAACAGTGCACAATCAAAGATACTGCTGCCCTTACAATAAAAAGCCACTATCGACTGGTGTATGTTGTTTTAACCCGGAGCTGTTAGCCCCATATAGCAATCATTTTACTCCCCTGCTTTGCCTTGCTCTCCGGTGAGTGCATAAAGACGCCAAAAAACCTCCACAGTCCAGCCTCTAGAAGCATTGAAGACGCCAAAGCTATCAAGAGAGGAAAAAAACTGCAAGAAAAAAAGAGCAGTTTCTTCTTCAAATGTCAGATTGACGCCAGGACTTATTGACAAGAGTCTATAGCTAAATGCAAAAAGGAGTCAGTCAGGGAGGCCCAAGCGGTGGAGGGAAACGCAAATAACACTTAGTGCTTTTTACTTTGGGACCAAGTAGGCAATTCTCCCCGACACCAGAACCAATCAATGAGGCAGTGAATGAAAGCGAAGAGACGATGGGTTGGATGAGACAGGAAAACATATTTCTCCACAACACCCCGGCCCTGATCAATGAACTCTATGCCAGATATGAAATGTACTGTATAGGTAAATATAGAGAAAAGATAGTCTTGACATGCGGGAGGGGATCAATACACTTTAGATATGGTGGAAAACGAAAGACAAAAGTGAAGTCAATCATTGATCAAGACTAATGAACCTGTGGCTGGGGTCTGCCTCTTTGAATGCACACACTGACACACACTTGTGTAGAAAAGCACACACACACAGCTCACACCGGAGACTGATTGCAGAGTGGAGTCACTTAAGTAAATCAAAATGTAGTTGCAGGCACCACACAGCAGACAGACAGTGAAGGGAAGAGGCTGAGAGAGGCCGGGGATTGTCCTGACTACAAAATGAGGCAGAGATAGGAGAATAATACAAAGAGTGCATTTACATAATATTCTACGTTAAGCCTTGTGCAGGTTTTGACTTTATTTGAGATATGATTTAGATGCAAAGCTACCATCCTAATGTAGTCACCAATAATAAATGACTTTGCTTATAGCACAATCCAGACTACAATAACACTTCTCATAACACTGGGCTGTAGAGCATGTCGTCCTTTGACTGTAAAGTTGGCAGTTTGAGTCTCTCTCCTTGATGTGTCCTTGGGCAAGGCACTTCACTTAGACCGATTTAGACCGGCTCTAGATTTATATACTCGCTGCAGGATTAGCACCAACCTGTATTCAGTTTTCCACTTTCCCTAGTTTATTGCTATATATGTTGTGTTGGCCAATATGAAGAGTGGTCATATGAACAAAGAAAAAAAAAAATCACAGTTAATTTTGTGACTGTATAGAAGTTGAGACTGTGCTTGTATTTCGAACCTCAATTCAAGTGAGGGCATACCTGTGCAATTTCACACAGTATTTTCAGTATTTCTAATATCTTAAGCTCAACACTAAATACACTTAATAAAAAACAAGACGTATAGGCTAAAAGAACCCATCTAGTTGCGGTACCTTTTTGCCAGCATTCAACCTGACTTCTGCTCCATGCAATAGCCCAGTCCCTCAATTTGTTTTCCATTTGTCTCTCTGACTCCTCCTAAGCTCCTGTGGCTCAGCTGTGTTTGGTCTTACATTGCATCGGGAGATTTCAGAGGCTTAATTGTAAATCTCCGGTCATTTATCCAGGTCCGGGGTATTTTCCTTGCGCCTGACATTATTATTAACTACTTGCACAAGGACTAATCTGAGAAGGGCCTTGTCGAGCTGCGGTGGAGTGCGGCGGCAGAGTTTATCTAAGCTGATGAATTGTGATCATCGAGGGTGACGGGATAAATTATTCCTGGACGTGAAATGCAGCCTCTAAATGTTAGTTTTATGGATATATAACTTGGCAATAAAATGTGTTTGGACATTTGCTTCTTCAATTTGTAACATGGGGTTGCACAGTGGCATAGTGGTTACCGCTCTTGTCTCAAAGCAAGGAGGTTGTGGGTTCCCTGCATGTTCTCTCCATTTTACTGTGGGTTTGCTCCACCCTTTTTAGGATTGTATCAGGACCTATTTGAAGGATTAGCCTATTGGGCATGTTTTAGGTTCATGGGGAAAACCTGGGAAGAACCCACCCAGACACAGGGAAAATATGCAAACTCCAAAGAAGGTTCCAGGAATGAAACCTGTTCCTGCAGTAATTCAACAGCACCAACCACTTTGCTCCCAGGCCTCCAGACATGCATTTGGTTGGTTACCATTTTGGAAATTGTTTATCTTTCCATACATTTGGTATCTAACATCAGTTTTGAATGTACTGCAGTGTGCTTAACTTGCACCACATCAGTGCACATACAGTCTGCTGCTATAGTATACCTACGGGGTTGACCCTCATTGGGGACTAGCAAATCTTCAAAGTTGTTGTTTACTCCAAGTTAACTTGTGCAACTTTCTAGAGTGGTGCTGTATCAGATTCTGCAGCTGTGAGAAATATAAGCAGTGAAATGGAGTTGGGGTGTCTCTTAACTCAATGTACCGAGGAGAAAATAATACAGAATATCAACATCTAGAGTTTGGAAGATATTTTTTTTCCATGTAGCTATGCTTAGCTTTTACGTGACTGCATTATATTTTAGATAGAGGCCAACATTATCAACATGATTAGTGTTAGCATTGTACAAAACCATAACAATTTTGCAGAAAAATTCAATCAGAATCAGAATCATATTGTTGACATATGAGTGGTTCACAGGTTCACATTTGCAAATTGCTGAGGCACTTGGTGCTAACATAAAACAAATAAATCAGTCACGTACAGTATATGTTGATTCAATACATTTTGCCATGAAATATTATTTTCAATAAAACAAATAGATACATATCTGTTTCAAAATCTCATATTTACATCTTTATTCTGTTTGTTGTCATTGCTGCCTCTTGGTCAGGTCGTCGTTATAAATGAGATTTGGTTCTCAATCGACCTACCTGGTAAAATAAAGGTTAAATAAATCTTTATGCACAAAATTTGGTTAGTAAAAGTAAAATCGACAAGAAATTACAATTGAAAGTGAAGGTTGGCTCCATGATGACTTCCTTCTAGTCATGAAAGGCAATATGGCACCTAATACAGTCAACATTTTGAGCACCCAGCATGTTTTGTCTTTAGATATGTACAAGGCATATGAAGAATGGGCTACCATGTTTGCAGGTCTATTAAGCCATACTGTTGTGTCTAGTTGTTTGTCTAACAACCTTTGTCTGGTACTACACTTGGTGATGACATAGCTAAAAAGCCATTCTAGATACTAACTAGCTCAAATTCAGCCTCTGACATTCATAACAAAAAAAAAATATCCTCACAGGTCCATTTGGCATTTAAGCAGGGAACATCTGTTGGTCTATTCTAATATGTGGCTTGCTTTGTGAACAGTATACTCCAATTCTCAGCAAATATAGGTAACCCAGAGTCATTATCTTATGAATAATGGCAGCACTGATAAAGCTCTTTCTGTACCCCCTACTGTTCTTTTTAGTAACTGAAGACACAAAAACAATTGCCTCTTTGGGCTTATCCTCCAGATGCCACTTCATACTTCCACTCCCTCTTATATATATTACATAACATTAAAGCTATGTACTTCTCCTCTATGGGCACTTCTGAATACATCACTCCAGGGTAACATAGCCTCCACTGTGCAGATTAGTAGGCAGTTACCACAGGCTGAGCACAGGATAGTCATTTATATACATGTGCTGAATAAGCAGTAGTGGTGTTGTGCCTAGGTTTGCATGCCTTCATAAACATACACTGGATATTTCGGTGTGTACTGTTTTGTTGGTGTATGGTAGAGAAAGCAAAATAATGACTGTCCGCATGAATATTAGAAATGTGAGTTTCAGAAATGGTGTTATTCAGAGTTCTGAACTGGATTATTACCTAAGCCATAGATATATATATATTCTTTCATTGCAATTAATCCGCTATACGATCAAAAAAAGCCCCTTCTGCCATTGACAACCTGTGAAACGGGGCAGAAGCTGACCACCATCACCAGTCACTGTGAAATATTTATTGTTCACTTTGTTGTTTTAGATTTTTAAATAAAATCTTCAAAACCTCAAGTGGTCTGGTTACTGCAGCTTAGGTAGCAATAAGGAGGGGTTACACAAGGCATTGGTTGGTTCTTTGGGGAGTCGGATAACAAGATAACTCAAAAAGTAGGTAATGATTTTATGACATTTTTAGTAAAATACAGTAATGGGCTAAGGAAGAAATTCTTCTTTTGGTGTGGAACTCTGTCTTGATCCAGGAATTTTCTAGAGATTTCTGTACTATTGCGGGATAGGGCCAAACATAGCCTACTAACTTGAGTCAAAAGGAGTCACTAAAGAAACAGTAGTGAGATATTAGAGTTTCTATATTTTATTAATCAATAAATAAAGCATTTACCCCAAAACTAGAAGATCCACATAGATCTGGGCAGGGGACTACATCCTTAAAATGGCAAGACAGAGCCAAATAATAACTCCAACCACAATAGGTCATCAAAGGAACTAATATTTAGTTTTACTGGATTTTTCTCTTTGATGTAGTAAAAAGGCCTTGTGATAAAATGAATAGAGCATTTACCCTTGAACTAGAACCTCCCCAGTTAAATTCCAATTATGGGATTTACATATTTACTGCAGCCAACATAATAACTTCAACCCCATTAGGTCATCAAGGGAACACATAAAACGTATTACCCCTGTTTTACCATTGCAAGAACCATTGTATTGTATAATTCAATATATACGTAAATATTTCCTAAGTGGCCTTTAGATTAGCAAACCGTGTTTAGAGAAAGTGCCACTCCAAAACTGCTGCTATCAAAACATTGGGTCATCTCTGATACGCCATTACAAGACTAATGGACATACAGCAATTATTCAAATCGTTCTTATCAGCCAGCATGTCTCCCTATGGCTCCCTCTGCATCTCAACAATGTAGTGTAGACAATCCGTCCAACACAAAGACAGCTCCTCTGATATCTTACTCAAAACAATGGGAACAGGAACTTGTGGATTTGCCCAAAGTGAGGTTTGAAATGTGAACGTTCTCGTATTCATTGTGCCAGAAACTATTGCACTGAGAATAAATAGATAATAATATTTCAGTTTCTGGCAATTTTATTGGAGTATGTATTCCAGACAGCTATTTGGTTTGAGTCTCTAGTATTACCCAGAATTCCCTGCTGTGATGTAAGTAAATAGAGTCAGAATTGAGAGGTTTATAGAATGAATGTTTTTAGAGCTCTTTACTGAGAGGAAACTGTATAGATGCTAATGTATAACTTGTTAGATTTGTATGCCTAGTGCTACTGTATTTTAGACACTAGAGATTTTTAAATACACATGGCAAGGCACCATGTCATTTCTGTTTTTACATTGTAGTTTATTGAAAAATTCTAAATTCTTTATATGTATGAAAAAGTGTTGATAAACAGTTAACTATCTATACAGAAAGTAAGTTGGATATTGATGAAATGTATTGGTAGGTTCTGGATGGCACCTATAATCCATATGCACTTGGTTAAGAGCCAGGTTTTTGCCAGTTCTCTACATTATATAAGACATTATATTTGAAGTATCATAAGTGGCTACTGGGGTCTTGTATGTTCAAACCATCCTTTCCCAAAAAGCAATCAGGGGGGGGGGGGGGGGGGATGAGTTATAGCTTAAAAAATTAAGTGATTTAAAGCAAATGGGAGGAACAG
>JAVQKC010166083.1:0-11892 GCA_036025475.1 Philypnodon macrostomus
AATGCAATAACTCAAAAAGTCTTTGCTGGATCTTTTTCAACTGTTGCACACAGGTACATATCATGAAGATGCAGAACTGGATTGAGTTTGGTACATCTTCAATTAATGACAATTAAATAATTAAGAAATGAATGTTTTGATGCACTTTTATTGAGCCAATAATCCTGCTGAACATAAACGAAATTGCGTGAATGTTGTCACATTGATCCGGGCGATTGTATACTTAATGTACATAGGCACATTACAGAGGTCAAATAAAGAATGCCTCTATAGCGCCCCCATGTTTATGGCCTAGTTTGCCAATGTAAAGTGCCAACTCTCCAATATAATAAGATTGATATAGCACTTTGCGAGTCTTTTCAAAAGAGCTACCCATTGTTCATTCACTACATAGTCACAGTCATAGTGGTGGTTAGCTAGGTCTATAGCCACATGGTACTTGTGGTGGTTAGCTAGCTCTATAGCCACATGGTACTAGTTGTGACTAGGTAGCTCTATAGCCACATGGTACTAGTGGTGACTAGCTAGCTCTATAGCCACATGGTACGAGTGGTGACTAGCTAGCTCTATAGCCACATGGTACTAGTGGTGACTAGCTAGCTCTATAGCCACATGGTACTAGTGGTGACTAGCTAGCTCTATAGCCACATGGTACTAGTGGTGACTAGCTAGCTCTATAGCCATGCTGCCATGGACAGACTGACAGAAATGTGGCAGTTTCCGTAGAAATTGTTCCTCCCTATTTACTAACTAAAAATGGCTTTAAAATCAAAACTCAAGACTGATTTTAACAGTGTAAATCTATGTCAGAATAAAGACCATGGTGTTCTTGTGATATATAATTTTTTTGCGACAGATATTGTGTTTGCTGATATTGTAATCTTTTTGTGATTCTATATTATGCAGCTCTATAAGATATTTTTGGTTGGTTTGAATTTCCAGGTGATAGATGAGGATCGAAACAGCGTGCGTACCGACTCGTGGCTCTTCCTCCTGGGGGAGACAGTTGGTCGTCCGTACCGTTTTAACATCTCAGGTTCGGGACGGTGGGAGGGCGGTCCCAGTAAAGACTCTGTCTACATCACCTCCCTGTACTTCACCATGACCAGTCTGACCAGTATCGGCTTTGGAAACATCGCCCCCAATACAGACGGAGAGAAGATCTTTGCCGTCGCCATGATGATGATCGGCTGTGAGTATTAGAGCTTTTTTTAAGATTAAGATTACATTGGTTTAGCTCTCCTTGCCTGCAGATGCAAATGCATTATTGAATATTGATGATTCTTTCAGCTTGAGAAAGGACTTTGGAAGATTGCCTGCAAAGAAGGGACTCTTTTCTTCCATAAGGCTAAATTTAGTTAAGTCACATAGTGACTGTGATGAATTGTTACAACTATTGTGTTTACCTGAGGTGACTGCAAAACATGCACTCAGACTGCCCACCAGGATCAATCTATGATTAAATCAGGTCAAACCAAGTGAAAAACAAGGGGAAATGAGGTCTAAACCAGGAATAAATAATGTAAAAACAAACAAAAAATAAGTCTTATGTCAAAGACCAAATGCCTTCAAAATATCAGAGAATGTGAAATCTGCACTAAAATCATTTAGCCCTAAAGCAGAATTACTTTTTTTATTTTTAAACTTTATCTTTATATAAATGACTGGACTAGTTCCTCTGTGATCCTCCTGTACTGTATATGTATATGGGACATGTGTTTTAAATGGGACATGTATTTTTATGTACCGGTATAGCTCATATTAGCCCTGAACACTGACAGCTCTTCTCTGAGGATTTCTTACACTGAGGCCAAGTCAGGCCACTGCAAGAGATTGAGAAGAAAGTAAAGAGAAATCTTTTATATGACTATGTGCTCAGAGCAGAGAACAAAACATGTGTGACCTTTATTTAACCAGGAAAGTCCCATTGAGATTATAAATCTCTTCTTCAGGGGAGTCCTGGCCCCAATGGAGAACCTAGTGTAATTTTTTTAGTGGTGGATGAATCTTGAGTGAGACCTACGCAGTCACGGGTAGAACATACAATCGCCACACAGAAAAGCTGCCTGGTCCGAGAATCGAACCCAGGACCTAAACTTTTTTCCCTGAGGGCCACATTGTCAACAATAATATAGGATATATTATAATCACACAGAATAGTGGAATGAATGCTTTCTTTAGTTGGATTATGTAGAGTCAGTAGGGTCAATTGAGAGGTGAGCCTCATGGCCAAAAAAAAATGTTCTGTGTGCCCCTTTTGGCCCCCAAGCCATAGTTTTGAGACCCGTATAGCCCATGTGCTGGAAAAAGACACTGAAGAACAAGAAAATGGGTCAAGGTGGAGGTGCCTTGTCTAGTGATGATGGTGGTGATGACAAAGGCCTATGAGACATGTAACCAAGGAAGCCCGGTTCTAGTCTAACGTCTTATATACTTAATGAAATCAGGCAAGGAATTCACCACACTCTACAACTAGACCAGGACTCAACCACTATAAGAAACTGATAACTTTACTTGACAAGATTGAGAAAACCAATTGCCTTAAAAAAGTACAAGTAAATACAGCTTTTCATTTCAAGTGAAGTTATGTCACAAAAAACTTCCATACGTTTCCTTATATATTTATATATATAAATATTATTATTATTGTTAGTTTTTTTTTTATTAAGATAAATAAATAAACAGTTCTATGATGTAAAGTGGGTAATCTGTCACAGTTATTATTTATTTTACTTTAGTCCCTCCCCTGACCTCTGACTACAGACGACCTTTACATCATAGAACGGGGCCAGATAGTCAATTTTAAGCATTTTATTGTTATTTTTTATTAACGTTTTCTGATTTTAGGAAACTTATGGACTACACCTTTTAAGGCAATTGGTTTTCAATTTTGTTCAAGTAAAGTTAACTTTTTACATTTTTACAGTGTAGTCATCTTTGACTACAAAAACCTATTCTTCCACAGTTTCTCATTTGAACTCCCAAGTATTAATATATTTTAATATAATATCTTCCTCTCTCATAGCCCTTCTGTACGCCACCATCTTTGGAAACGTGACCACGATCTTCCAGCAGATGTACGCCAACACCAACCGTTACCACGAGATGTTGAACAGCGTCAGGGACTTCCTCAAACTGTACCAGGTCCCTAAGGGTCTGAGTGAGAGAGTGATGGACTACATCGTGTCCACATGGTCAATGACACGAGGCATTGACACAGACAAGGTACCGTCTGCATTTTGTAAACATTATAATATAAGAGTGGCACCATGAATGAAGCGGACCATAAACATTTTCTCTGGTGAAAATTAGCTTTAGCCCCAAATGTCACAAAAAAAGAGCAAACTGACACCAATCAGCTCCAGGTAAGTAATGTCAGAGCCTGGTTAGAAAACTTTAGTGAGTGCGCCAATGTCCAGACACTGTAGCAATTAGCAAACAATATTAGCATTGAGCTAATTGGTTTCTTTATTTTTAGTACTTATGTCCGTGTATGCTCAGATTTAATCCATCATTCACCACAAATACTACTTTAATGAATTCACTTTAGGAAACTCAAAACTAGAAGTCTCAAATCTCAAAGATAAGAATTCTGAGTAGTTTTTAACAATAATATCAACAACCATTGATTTTTGTCTAAAAATGTAATATTTCATGTTTTTATGTTTTTTTGTGCTCCACTGTTAAAATTAATTTAAAATAAAACTATTCTCGATTACAAGCTGCATGTTAATTCAATACATCACTTGTGTAAAGGTCTAACAGTATAAACCACACAAAAACACTACCACTTTGCCCTAAGATGTATGGCCCTAACGACTGATGACGCACAAATTAATAATCAGTGAAGCTTTATTAAAAACTATACTAGTGTATACAGTAAGTCCTGTTTATAAATGGTCTGGTCTGGTCTGAGTTGTTATTTTGGTGGTCCCATTTATATTCCTCTGTCCCTGCTCACAGTCTCAGTGAATAAAACACTACACCAGTCTGTGTGGGAATAACTGCTAAAGACCACTTAGAGAATTACATAGTTTATTATTTGGTGGCACTGTTGCATCACAGCAAGAAGGTCCTGGGTTTGATTGTTGAGTTTGTATGTTCTCACTCTGTCGGTGATAGTTTTCTTTGGTTCTCCCCATCAATCAGGTTAATCCACCAGCTATGTCCTGACTAAGATCCTGTGAGAACCACTGCTCTACAGTGCTCGACAGTCACTCGGGTTCTCTCCTCTTCCTCCCACAGTCCAAAGACATGCATGCCCTCCCCATGTTACTGTAGGTTCTCTCCAAAGACGTGAATGTATTGGTGAACTGGAGAATCTAAATGTCCCATAGTGAATGAATGTGATGTATGGCTTCATTTCTGGACCTCAGTACCACATAAGGCCATTGTGCAAAAACTCACAGCATTTGGCATTTGAGAAAAAATGCTAGTCTGGATCTGCAATTCTTTAAGTAGACAACAAGAGCTGTTTCATCCTCGCTAACCGTGCAACCCGGCATTCCTCAAGGGAGTGTGTTCGCTCCTACTCTATTCATACTATTTATAAACGATTTACTAACGGTACTAGATTACTCCAGCAGCATATGCAGACAACACACTAATTACTGTTTTCTGAGAACACCCAGCCCTAGCAGTTGCTGGCCTGAATTACACATTAGCCACTGCAAGTGACTGAGCTAAAACTTGGGGCATGAGATTCAATGTTTTGCAAAGCAGGCAGCTAGCTCTTTAAACCACCATCTTTGAAGGTCATGCTATTTCCTTCTCAAATGAGACAAAACACTTGGGTGTGCTTTTTACCAGTGATATGAAACTGAAGCGCCATATTGAAGAAATGTGCAATGTGGCTCCAAAAGGAAATCTTTGTGCTGAGACTCATAAAAATGAAGCTGCCACAGAGGAGCGATGAGCTCCACATATTGCAAATATATAAGGCCTACATTCGCTCAGGATTGGATTATTGCTCAGTGTTGATGTGTGGTATTGGGAAAACATCTGCCAACTGTTTAGAGAGCTTACAACAGTGGTATAAGTGGTATATAATGCTGAACCTATACCAATCAGAGATTACACCGGACCACTACAGACTAGGTGTAATTATGCTTTGGCATGTTACTCATTCAAACTGTGCTGTGGACCATCACCAGCTGCCCTAGCACCCTACCGGCCCACACCTCAATGTATATATGTGTTTCTCGATGGAAACATACCACATGCCAATATGATGCAAAGATCGTTTTAACACTAGCATGCAGAATATTAAACATCTTAGACTCTTAGACTGTGTTACAGACGAACAAAGCACATTTTAAACAGTACTTAACAAACAGTCCTTCAAGAGTTTTCCACATTTATAACGTCGTCTGTGTCTTAGGACCATGGACTTTTAAACTTTTTGTTTTTAACTATTGTCTTTTATTATTCGTATGAAATCACGTATTTGAAAATTATGTATGTATGTCTTACCACGCCTTAGGCCCATAGTAGTGTCAAGCCTGAGACTAACCCTGCCTCAGGCCCATAGTTTATCTCCATGTCTCTCTCTTATGTCTCCTCCAGGTCCTTCAGATCTGCCCTAAAGACATGCGGGCGGACATCTGCGTTCACCTGAACAGGAAGGTGTTTAAGGAGCACCCAGCGTTCCGCCTGGCGTCTGACGGGTGTCTGCGGGCATTGGCGGTGCAGTTTCAGATGGTCCACAGTGCGCCCGGGGACCTGATCTTCCACGCAGGGGAGAGCGTGGACAGTCTGTGCTTCGTGGTGGCAGGGTCTCTGGAGGTTATACAGGATGATGAGGTGGTGGCCATCTTAGGTAAGCGTACATCTTGGATTAGGCTGTTCCATTGAACTTTTATCACTTTTTGTGCGTTCTCAAAATGGCTTTACATTTTTTGCACTATTCATACACCCCACAGTCACACACAGGGCTCTCCACCCACCACCAAACACCAATCACAATAATAAGCTTAAACTTACTGTGTTATAGTGGACCAGAAATGAGGAAAGGTTCTGTGTCACTGTGTCGCATTAATTTCTCTGTAAATAATCATTCGAGATTAATGTCTATTTTTTGTGTGTGTTTTACTGTTTGATACTTTGTGGTTATTGTAAATAATTTAATAATACTTTTGTACTTTGTAAATATAATGGCTTGTTTGCACCCTGCACTTTGTGCTGCTTCTCATCTCGGCCAGGACGTCCTTGTAAAAGAGATAAATGAATGAAAATTAAGGGTAAATAAAATGTATGAATAGTCCCAGCCCTACCACTCTGGGGTGCTTTCTAAATATCCTGAAAAGTACTATGTAAACAATTATACATGTGGTTGGAGCTACATCTACTTGTGCTATATCAAAAAACATAAATATACATTTTGGTTGTACAATGTTTCCACACAGTTCTCAGTTAAAGATCTATACAGTAGTATCAGGCCAGTATAGAGTTGTTCAGTTGACAGTAAGCTGATATTCTCCAGGGCCTCCTTCTTCTGTGTGAATATTATCTGATATGTGTAAATACTTCCTGACTGTGGTTAAATCTGTCCAGATATTCTCTCTCTGAGGTAAAGTGTGTTTACTCTAGATCTCTTCACACTACACATCATTTAGACACATATGCTACACTAATGCACAGAAACACAAAGGCTCTGTAGAGCAGGGTCTTATAGAGCTCCACTGTATAAATAACAATGTTTTTATTACATTTGTTTACTTCATTACAGCTCATTTTTTGTGGTCTTTTCAAATTAATTGAGGCCCACTTTTGAGTGAATTGTTCAGAGGTGCTACATCAAGAAAAGAGCAATACATTATTATGGAGGTCATGACTTAAATACTGTAGGAAAAAGGTCCACCATAATCTTCACACTTTGTTCCTGTTGTTCCCGCTCCAGGTAAAGGAGATGTTTTCGGGGATGTTTTTTGGAAGGAGATGACATTAGCTCAGTCGTGTGCTAACGTCCGTGCGCTAACCTACTGCGACCTGCACATCATCAAACGAGACGCTCTGCAGAAAGTACTCGAGTTCTACTCGGCCTTTGCTAATCACTTCGCCAGGAACCTACTGCTGACATACAACCTAAGAAAAAGGGTCAGTATCTGTTGGGTAGGGTTTAGTCCTGGTCCTAGTTTAGTCTTTTAGTACTAGTTTGTCCTAGTTTAGTCTTTTCTTAGCCCTGGTTTAGCCCTGGTTTAGCCCTGGTTTAGCCCTGGTTTAGCCCTGGTTTAGTCCTGGTTTAGTCCTATACGAAACAGGGTTAGACCAGATTTAGTCCTTGTTCAGACCTGGTTTAGTCCTGGTTTAGACCTGAACCTGGTTTGGTTTAAGGTAGAACTGGTTTTTTCATGGGTTCATGAGAAAATGTTGAGTTCTTGATCAAACTGAAAGCTATTCTTTGTGTCTGTGTTCGAACTGAATCTCATTGTTTAGTCAAGGCCTTTTCAGAAAATTATAGTGTTTCTAATCTGCAAATGAGTACCTGCTTAATATGAAACTCATTAGTATGGAACTAAATAATTACATTTAAAATGCCTGGAGAGTTGTTCCTGCTGTGAGACCAGCATTAAAGGCACAACAAGAGCAGAAGAGAGATTGCAGGTGACAAGCCCCAGGATTGGGCTCTTGTTGTGGGTTCAATCCTGGGGCCTGCAATCCCTCTGCATGGAATCTGCATGTCCTTCTTGTGTGATTGTGGGTTCTCGCTGTCCAAAGACATGTTATCTGTTCAATGTAAATGTCCCATAGTGAATGGATGTGAGATTGAATGTCCTCTGTCAGCCTTGAGACTGATCATGGACCATTTTGTACCTCAATTAAGACTCATAGTGGACCGGGACACACCTGCAAACAACCAATCATTTCATGATCTTGGCTGTTTGACAACACAATTCCATCCACAGTTCAAAAAGAACAGAAGGAGATAAATAGTGCCTGCTCCTTTCTACCAAAAGAAAAATATGAAGCTGTAACTATACATATAATATTGCTGCAGAGTTACAGTTACTTCTTCCACATTGTGAGAAGCTTTTTATTTTTTTTATTGAACAGTCCTATAAATAATTATCCAACAAATTCCATAAATTGACCCCAGCCACTGAGATAAACATCTGTTTCAAACTGAATACAAACATAATGTCCAGCCTTATCATGTAACTGAAAATGGTACAGCCTGCACATACTGTGATACTACAGCTCACATGTAGAGTGTTAAAGTAAGGAGGAGCTGAGAGCATTGAACCGAGACCTGGTCATAAATCTACATCATAGATATTTATATGACCATATGTACTGTACATGTGAGGTAGTTATATATGGGATGTACGCAGAGTTTCTTATACTGTGCTGTTCACAAGAAGTGTAATTTTACTAGACAAAATTAATAATAATAGCTTCCATTTATATAGTGCTTTTCAAGACACCCAAAGCGCTTTAAAACGTTTTTTAAATATAGCTAATTTCTCAACACTCAAAGACACTTTACAATTGCATTATTCATTCACTCCAGAGCCACAGTTGCCCTGAGGCACACTGGCTCCACCACCACCAATCACACAACCACATTCATTCATAGAAAATGTGAGTTAAGTGTATTGCCCAGAGTCATAACAACAATGCATTCAGATGGGGATTCAAACCAGGGACCCTCTGGTTGCAGGGACAACCAGCTAAGCAGGACTGACCCAGACCTTAGTCAAAGAAAAAAACGATTAATGCTAAATAATACATTACTAAATATGGACCAAACCCAATCTAAAACCGGAACAGCGAGACTAAACCAGTTCAACCCAAAACAGGACTAGATTAAAAATAAAACTGGATTGAAGCAAGTCTGAACTGTGCCTTAATCAGGACTAAACAAGAACAGAATTGAAGGTGGAAGGGCCTCAAAACGTAAGGATTCAAGGATTCAAAAGATTTAAAGTGTTTATTGTCATATGCACAGCAGGAAACATGTTTCCCTGCACAATGAAAATCTTACTTCGCTGCCTGGACTGGTGCCAACAATAAAATAGAAATAAGAAAATAGATAAATAAAAGAAGATAAAGATCCGCATGCATAAGTGTGAATATATATATAAAAAAGGAAAAAGAAAATGTTAAAGACTAAGGTCTAATCTTACTCTCATGGTATAGTGTTATTTTCATCAAAAACAAACCTGGAGTTGTGTTACTCAATCTATTGACCAAGCAATATTTTTACCTATTAAAAATCGTCTCGTACATTTTAGAAATTTGAAGTATAAATTTAGTCAAAGTGTCAATGTGCTTGATTTCTTTGAGGCCCCACTGTTTTATTTTGCCCTAAGCCCCATTATTACCCGTTTACACCCCTGCTATAGTTATATATAGGATTAATGTATGTAGTGAATGTATCAGCTCAGTGCCTGTAGTGTCTCTTAAATCAATCACCGTGTAGAGTTCTGCTTCAGTGAGCATTTATGTATGGTAACCTCTAAAAGACCCCACACACGCGCACGCACACACCCCGTAATCATCAGGGATACGGGTTACACTCATATAAGCAGATTTTAATTGCAACTAAAGGTACTAGGAGTTTTCAATGATAAATTATATTTTTCTCAGACCTGGACACAAACCAGGGAGCTTCTAGTTCATGGTGAATGCTCTATCTACTAAAAGCCCTTTACTGAACCCTTGTGGCTGTAGTCAGTATCTTTAGCCCTATCTCACAATGATTTAAAATAAAGACTAGGTGATGTTCCAGATCCACACAATAACTGATACAGCTTGATGAAATATTTGAATCTGACTGTTGGAATTATTTTGTGACAGACCAACAAATCCAACACTCTGTCTTGTAGGAGTTAATATCTTTGACCCCATTGGACCTCACCTTACAAATGTATTCTTGAACTTTTTGAATTGGCTTTGTTATTAATTGGTAAAGAATGTAATATTTCTTGATGACGACTGGACTCTTCAAATTATGGCATCCCCTAGCCTGGTTTAATCAAGGTTTTGCTCTGAATTAGTTCTGGTTTAGAGTTGGTTTAGCTCAAGCGTAGTTCTTTAACAGCAGCACATCTCCAGAGAGTAGAGATGAGGTTGTGTTTGTTGATAAGTGTCAGTATTGTCGTCACGTCTCACAGCTCTGACGCCTCTCTCTTAGTTAATTACTTTGGTCAGGTTAGTTGTCCTTGGAGCTCGGAAGTCAGAGCTCAGAGTGACAGAATCTCCGAGTTGGAAATAAACAAATCTATTATGTTAACAGCTTAATTTACCAGTTAGCAGGATTAGCAACAACAGGGAGATTTTATAGCTGCAGATGCTAAAATACACCACAGCAGCATGCTAACAGGTAGAAGTGAATGGCTCATATCAAATTAAAACCAGTTCATTGAATATTATAAGAGCTATATTTTCAATTTTCTTGTAAAATAGGGCGCTGCCATGTTGGATTTTTCATCTCGGGGTTGTCTGAGTTGCCCCGAGTTTCCGAGTATGCATTCCCACATCAAGGGCCGGTCCAGTTGATTTTTACAACCCGGAACTCGGGACAGTCCGACCTCCGAGTACACCACCATTAGACCACACATCAACAACAACAGCAAATAGAGCATGTGATGACTAATAAATATCAAACGATCTTTTACAAAACATTATTAATAACCATCATTAAAGGGACAGCACACTACAATATTATTCCATTCAGTTTACTCATATAGTCCCTACTGAAATAAAGACATCAGAGAAGGTTATGTGACACACAGATTTCTACATCAGCATGTAGGCTCGTGCACGTCAGGCTCATGCACAGGGAGCTGGTGTTAAATTATGCTTGATCTCCGTCAGTCATTTCCTTGCAGCTTAGCTATTTTACTATTTTTAAGCATTATTTACTAAGGTAATTACATTTTATCATTTAAAAAGCATTCTTCCTAGATTTATATCCACCTATATAATAAATGCAAACTACCTTATTTATCCCAAAAGGCTCATTCATTTTGCTGCTGTATGGGCGGTATAACAAACAATCTCAGCACATTCAACATCATTACAGGCCACTGTCAGTACAGAGTCTGAAGTCAGTTCATTTAAAACAATCCAAAGACT
Organism: Philypnodon macrostomus; assembly: GCA_036025475.1. Classification (NCBI taxonomy): domain Eukaryota; kingdom Metazoa; phylum Chordata; class Actinopteri; order Gobiiformes; family Eleotridae; genus Philypnodon; species Philypnodon macrostomus. The sequence continues at coordinate 11,080 of JAVQKC010166083.1, forward strand.
TTAGCTCTCTGGCTACTGGCCAATGAATAAATATGCTGAGTTAAACTATGGTAAGAGTAGATGACAGGCAGACACATCAGCATTTAGTGTGAGGGATGTGCACGTGGAGCAAGGGTGTGCACGTGGAGCAGGTTTGATGTGAGGGGTGTGCACGTCAGGCTGGTGCATGTGAGAGGTGCAAATTAATTAAACTAATAATTACCCAGATACCCATTATCTCAGAAATTACATTTAAAAAATCCTATATTGAACCTTTTTACAAGGGACAGCACTTATATTTTTACATTTGATGCAATTATATTTTTAGATGTTAGATGATGGGTGTGCACGTGGAGCAGGGGCGTGCACGCGCAGCAGGTTAGATGTGAGGGGCGTGCACGCGCAGCAGGTTAGATGTGAGGGGCGTGCACGTGCAGCAGGTTAGATGTGAGGGGCATGCACGTTAGATGGTGATGTGACAGTGACCTTGAGTGACCAGCACATTACTGTCATTACACTGCAGTACCCGTTCTGCATTAGAAATACTGCATCTGTGCCAGGCGCTGAGAGGAGGGGGAAACAGAGAGGAGGGGGATCTGCTGACTAATGGTAGAACAAAGCTGAACAAATCAAAAAGTGCTACATGTACAAACGTATCCTTTAAAATGGAATGTTTTTTAAGTAAATATGAAATAGATAAATAATGGAAAACCCTATATAATAACTAGGCCTGTGCTGTCGTCCCCGACAGCAAGGTGTATATCGGCGAAAACGGCCCCGTACGTCTGCCCCGTACGTCTGCCCCGTACGTCTGCCCATACGTGCTACAACTGT